>ML294362.1:16434-50696 GCA_005239495.1 Nicotiana undulata
GGGGGGGGGGGTTGTGATTTGGTGGGGAAGGGAAGGGGACGGTATTTTATGTGGGTATAACGCCTTTTATTAAGGAACTATACTATAGCGCGGTAATAAAATGCGCTATACCTTTCCGTCTTTTCAACTTCAGCTATAGCGCCCTTTTAAAGGATGCTATACCTTAACGGGAAAACGTACCTTAAGGTATAGCGGCCTTTAAAAGGGCGCATATTTTGGTTACCATAATATTTTTTCCACACATTTCGATCGTCTAAGTCCAAAAGAACCACATTATGGTTCCGGTTAGTAACATATGGTTTATGATGGGAACCCAATATTGTACTAGTTATATACTAATTTTTGCTGGGATAGTTGACATTTATTTATCTAATAATTTCTCGGGACGTGCATTTCACGTGTATATCGAGTCAAGTAGTTTAGTCTCGTGAAATAAATATTAATATTATTAAAACATAACTTTTCGTCTGCATATAATCCTCGTGCCGTCGCATAAGCTATTTGAAGAGTCAATATTTTTTTGGTCAATCCACTATGCATTGTGTCTAGGGTTAGTTTTCATATATATATATATATATATATATATATATATATAACAACAAAGGAGGGGGATATAAAACGTACCTCCGAGACAATGGTGGATACATACTTGGTCATCCAAATATGACAACCAAATGAATCCTGAAAATTTGAAGTTAGACCTAAAGTGAGGTGCCAACAGTTCATCCAAAACTGATAGATAGTTAGGTATACAAAAGTAAGGTGAAGTGAGCCTAGGTCAACTACAAATAAATGCACAAGTGAACCTAAATCAACTGAGCAAATGGGTTGGAAATGCATCTTCCATATACAATAAGACATACATCTAAAGTATATGTAGATTCTCCCCATGGAGTGAGGAAAAAAACAGATGAATGCGTATGAAGCTATCTTTACTTTTGCTTTGACAATGGGGCCAAAGAAAGCCAAACTGAAGATAGAAATTAAAAGAACCCATATAGATGGGTGAGGTCGCTGCCTCTATATGATGTTTTTGACAGAAAAGACTAAGCATTGGCAAGCTGCTTGCATCCAAGAGTTGAAACAGGCATGTTAAAGTGGTGGCTTCTGGGAACTGATGTAGGATCTTTCACACACAACATCCCTTAGTAGGAAGTTGCTGCAATATGTATGCTTCTGCATTTGGGAGATGAAGAAGAAACTTGATAGGACATCTAGGTTTGAGCCCCTAGATGTGTCCTACAGGGTGTCTGTTAGGTATAGGCCAACCACGAAGTGGAACACCTTTAACCTTTGATATGCTCTCAGTAGATTGAGCACCAATTGTGATAATACCACACTTTGAGAGAATCTCAATGGTAAGGACATATCACCCATCAGAGTACCTACAAAATGAAACAAACTAGTTAGCAATAAAAGGACATGTTGATGTTGATATCTATTGATATCCATTTGATTTTAAAGTTGTTGCATATGTGTTGGAGTTCCAAGTGATGCACACTGGATTGTTAGTATAATGCAGAATGTGTTGTTCTATAACAGTGAAATGCAGAGTTCTACATGTTTAACTTCTTGTTCTAAGCCTAAATTGAGTAATTCCAGCTCCAGTTATTGCCATATTGTTTCCTCTGTGTGAAAGGAAAGAACATGGAATGGTGGTTAACTGAGAGGGATATGAATCTTGTGGTGTGTGGCTGTCTATTTGAGATGGTCATACTAGACAATGCTTTAAGCCATTGAGATGCCCTCAATAGAATGAGTACAAAGTGTACTAATACCACACACTGAGGATAGGTCAATTAGTTGAGCATGACATATATATAAGTACCTGCAAAAAAGAATAATGTGTTTAGTGAAAAAACAAATCTTCCTGTTTCTTGCTCTGCAGTATTGGCACTGTACTCTCAGTTTATTGAAATCTAAGTGTGGGTCCTCTCTCGGGTTCTTGTGGATTCTGAGAGTTATTTGTGAGCCTAATCTCAGGTTCTTGTGGGTTCTGAAATCTGTAGGTGTGCTAATTTTTTAAGGTTTGGTCTAGTGTGTTGGGCTTCAGAGAATGGTTCTGAAATTTGGTATTTCCTTTTGGTCTTGACTGTGGGGCTCCGTACCTTAGTGGATTCGTAGTAGTGTTGAAATGGAGTATCAATGTTCGGAGGTGTCGATGTTTGTATAAGGATATTAAGGTGTGAAGTTGTTGGGTGACGGTATGTGACCTTCTGTTGTCTGCATCGGTTGTTAATTTTAAATGGGTGCTTCATAGGCCAGCACTCTTTATAGTATTGGTAAACCTCCAAAAGACTAAGCACTCCAGGTTCCAATACCACACCTTTGAGGTCTATCAATGTTATGAGTGTGTCCTTTGTACCTGCATAGAGTAACAAACAAGTTAGTGTAAAACAAACTATCTGTTGTTGTTGTCTTTACAGTGCTCTTATGGTGGCCTTATCATCTGGAGCATCATTCATGTTCATGTGGTTATGGTAGCATTTCATAATGATCATTTGGAAACATAGGTATGCTTCCCGTAGTTTGTTTCTGTCAACTATAACCATGAGAGGTGGTAGAGCCCAAATATGATGGAATAATGATTCTTTGGGTTTCCCCATGCCTGAAGGCAGGGGTATCGAGGAAGTCTTGCTGAATTTGACCTCTGATGTGGGGAGGTAATTCAGAAATACTGGAGAAGTGTCTTATTGCACTAAGGCTATGACTTATTTTGGATAGGGAATCAACAGGGGAATTAGCCCATCTATACACATGAGAATATGTGATCTCTACACACTGAAGATATAGAGTTTTCCATTTCTGTAGATTCATCTTGATGGTCCAGGGAGGCTCCTTGTTGCGTGTGAACCAAATGATTAGTAGCTCATAGTCAGCCTCCAGATGTACTCTGTTGTACTCATTAGAAAGGCACCACTTGATGCCCATGAAGGCAGCTTCAGTTTCTGCCAAGTTATTAGTGCCTTCACCCAACAAGGATGCAATTTCTAGAATGAGTTGTCCCAAGTGGTTCCTGATCACAACACCACCACATATCCTCCATGGGTTGGTCAAGTCACTCCTATCATTGTTAACTTTTACAAATTCAGTTGATTGTCTGTTCCATCTAACCAGTAGGCTATATGTGTGATGCTTGATATTCTCAATGATTAAGAATAGATACACCCATTTATAAGGCCAGGTAATAGATGGAAAGTTGGTGTGTAGCAGCAAATATACATCAGAATTGATAGAAAAGATTACCCATGCTATGGAAGAGATCTTTGATCCATATTTAGTATTGCATTTGTTCTTCCATAGGTTCCAGCATATGATAATGGGAAGGGTGGCTAGAATAAGATTTTGTACTTCATTATGGTTCTTCTATAGTCACCAGGTTATCAAGATTAATATTAGGGGTATGTTGTCATGTTTGATGCCACAAGGGACTCCATACTTCTTCCACACAGTCTTAGAAAGACTTCCTTGGTTGAAGATGGTTTCAATTATTTCATCTTCAGGTATGGTACAACATACACATCTTGATATAGTAATATTTCTAAAGAGTCTAATCCTATCATCGGTAGGAAGTTTGTTCTTGAGGGCTCTCCAAAGACAAAAGGGCCATTTAAGGGGAATCTTTTTGTGGCATGTCATTTTATTGATAAATTTGGGCTACTTCTTCTTCCATGAAACCTCTCATGCAGATGCATATATAAAGGTTCTAGATGTTATAGGTGTATATATGGGTTGATCTTGATCTTGTGTCTTGTAGTAGATGAGAATTTGCACTATGTCTTGAATCTTATGCATTGGGGCCACTCTGTTCATTTCTTGTAGATTCCATTGGACATTTTCCCATAATTGAGCCATAGTTATGTTTCTAGGTCTGCCTCCTTCAGTTCTATAATTAGCAAGAGCACTAGTCCCCAGTCAGTTGTCCTACTAGAAGCTGCAACTACTAGAGCATAGTCTCTAGTGAATGTATTTCTCATCCTCTTTTTTTTTTGTTCATCATTTTTTCCCATGTCTTCATAGTTAGTGAGAATCTCCATGACTTTTTGTAGTGAAGCTCTGGAAAAAGAGGTAATAATTATAATGTCATCATCATAGCTTAGATGGTTAGTCTAAGGGCCTCTTCTTTCCATGTAGAAACCATTGAAGAATTGATCATGGGTTAGGTTGTTGATCATTTTGGACAGGAGTTCTACACCAATGATAAACAAGGAGGGTGTCAGGGGGTCTCCTTATTTCAGGCCCCTTGTTGAATGGAAGAAACCCCATCTGCTACCATTAATGATGACTGAGTACCAATTGTTGGACATGGTTGTCTAGATCACATCAATGATCATCTCATTGAAGCCCATCTTTCTCAACATTGTGCAAGTAAATCTCCAAGAAACTCTGTCATAAGCTTTAGCCATGTCAAGCTTAATGACCACATTCTAGCCTCTGTTGTGTTTTTTTTATCCCATGAACAATCTATTGAGCTAGCATCTGAGATGCTTCTACCTTTGACAAAGCATGTCTGAATTGAAGAGATGATTCTAGGAAGGATAGGGGATCATTTAGAACTTATGACTTTGGAGATGATTTTGTTGATGAAGTTGTTGAGACTAATTGGCCTGAACTCTGTTAAAGAGTTTGGGAACTCCACCTTGGGTAGTAGGATAAGACAAGCACTGGCCATGTTTTTTGGCATGGAACCACCCCTAAAGAAAGCCAATACCACATTCAGCAGGTTATATTTTATGATATTACAAAAGGATTGGAAAAATATTCCATTCATTCCATCAGGAACAACAACACTATTAGGATTCATGGAGAACACAACTTCTTTGAGTTCTGTCCGTGTGGGATATTTAGTCATGAGCCCATTTTCTTCCTCAGTTATCATGGAAAGTATAAAAGACAGTAGGTCTTCTCTTATGGCACCTTCTGTGTGGGTGAAGAGGTTTTGCAATAAGTTGCAAGTTGTTATACCAATACCTGCATCACCCTGAATTCGTTCCCCATTATCATATTTGATTATATGAAACAACTTTCTTCTTCTGCCTCTGATCATACTGTGGAAATACTTGGAGTTAGCATCTCCATCTCTAAACCATTATAATTGAGTTTTTTGTTTCATGATGGATTCTTCTAGCTTTATGTATCTCACATGTTGAGCCTGAAGCTCATGGTATGCTACTATGTCAAATTCATCATTTGTTTGAGCCCACTTCATCTCAGCCTATTTTAGGTTGTGTTCATACTACTTTGCTGTAAAGACCCGTAAAATCCTTAACCAAAATGACACCCAATTAGATCCCTGTGTCGATATATCTATAGAAATTCTTCGCGGCAGTCTTGCGAGCTGCGGTTTGGACCTTTCGGATTGAACAGTACCCTGTGGACTTAGAGGAAAATTTTCGTGAAAGGATGCAGATCTGTGGTCCACTATGCAGTCGCATACCAGGTATGCGGACCGCATAATGGTCGCATAGCTGGAAAGCCTGCTGTCCATTTCGAGGGCAACTGTGCGGCCCAGAATGCTATCGCATTTCATGTATGTGGGCCGCATAGTTCGTCACATATTTGCATTTGAGTTTTGCGGAGGGAGTTATGCGGTGCACTTTGCGATCGCATAACAGGTATGTGGACCGCATAGTTGCCGCATACCTGGGCAGTCCCCTTCTCCTTTTTGCCCAGTTGAGACCAGTTGGGCGGCAGGTTTGCGAACCGCATAAGCGAAATGCGATCGCATTTCGGACCGCAAACCTGCGTCGGGGCACCCATTTTCTAATTTTTAAGACCCATCCCCTATCTTTTAAGCTATTTTTTGATAATTTAGAGTGAGAAGAGAGTGGGTTCTAGAGAGAGAAGGTCCGAACTCCCTCCAATTGATCCTTCATCATCATTCAAGCTTGGAATTAGTCAAGAAGGACACCAATTTCTTCCCTCTAAGAGGTAAGCTTCTACCACACCAACCTTAATTTCCAGTTTTTTAGTTAAAATGGACCATGGGTAGGTTAGTTCATGGGAATGGGGATGGAAACCATACTTGCATGTAATCAAATAATCCTAAACTAGTAAAGAGAAATAGTTTAGATTAATCTTTCACAAAAAAGGGGACCATGCAATCTTAATGAGCACCTAGTATTTGATACAATGCTCAAGTAAGCTCAAGCCATGATCATTATTTCTAATTATGGGTTCAATTGTGCCACATTGTGAATTAGATTGAAGGTGCTAAGAGGATCCGGTGGATTGTGGTAGAAATTAAGGGAAAACCCCAAATCGAGGTATGTGTGGCTAACTTTAATCCTTATAGAATCATCACGCTAGTGTCCGAGCAATTGGTATGAGTTCCTTGCTTGATCATATTTGAATTGATTGTTCTAATGTGTTTAAGCGTAAGATTCAGTTCTCTGATTGTCTTAGTTGTTTACCATGTCATCATGTTACTTGAAATTGTGAATCATGATTCTCTATGCTTATCCTATCATGTGCAAAATTCATCATATGTTTGGACTTATCGATATGAAGGATATTGCTACTGAATGAATGAAAAGGGTAACAAACTCAATTGTTAAATGTATCCAAGTGCCAAGGTCTATGTAATAAAGTATGGGAAAAGAAATGTGAACTGATTTAATTAAGTTAAATGGTTATGGCGTACCTTACATGTCTCACTGTTTTTTGTAAAGGTTATTGTGCCCCTTTGATTTCACATGGTTCTCCGGTTGCTATGAACTCATACTCTTGGTGGTAGAAATTCTTGTAATTTAATTGTTGCTTTGCTGATGTTTATTTAAAATATGTCCGGTGGGATCGGGTTACGCGCCGCAACAGGAGGAATAATGGTGTTATGTTGAGAAGGAATAAGGGTGAGATGTGATTGTCCGGTGGGATCGGGTTGCGCGCCGCAACAGGGAAAATAAGGGTGATATGTTGGGGAGAAATAAGGGTGGAATGTGATTCTACGATGGGATCGGGTTGCGCTCCGCAACAGGGGAAACGGAACAAGAGACTATGAGACTCTCACTTGAGTTCTTTGTATTTATGTGCAGCATTGTTTGGTTTCCATGACCGTCTTCTACGTATGTACTGTTTAATTCTACTTAGAGTAAAGTTTGTTCATAGATACTAGTACTATTCGATGGTACTAACGTCCATTTTGCCGGGGGCGCTACATCGTCTTATGGATGTAGGTGGTTCTGTAGCTGGTAGCACCGATCGTCGATAGTGGTTCCCTTCTCCTCCTCCTTTCAGCAGTCCTGGTGAACCCCATCTCCTTCCGGGGCCGTGTGTAGATATATGTTGTTCTCTTTTGTACATGTTGTTATTTTTGAGGTGTAGTCGGGGCCTTGTCGCCGGCAAGACTAAGTTCATCTTCCTTACTTTTAGAGGCTCCATAGACACTTATGTGGGTCGTGTACATTTTGGGTAGTTGTTGGGTTAACACGAAACTTATTTTAATCAGTATGTATGTTTTGGGAGACCTAAATGCTGGTATCGGTATATAAGAAAGAATGGGATAACATCATGAAGGTATGCGTTTGATTTATCTCCTGCTAACTCAGTAAATTATCTTATGCTATAAGCTCGGTAAGTAAATGAGCTGGGTAGGATCGGCTAAGCAGGCTTGCTTGACTGGGTTCACTCGATTGAGCGTCCGTCGCGTCCCCCAGTGTTGGTCCTGACAAACTTGGTATCAGAGCCTAAAGTATCAAAAGTGTCCTAGGATGTCTCGGAGTCGTGCCTAGTAGAGTCCTTCTTATCGGTGTGTTGTCGACCACGTCTATAATTAGGGGGCTGTTTGGGCATTTAGGAATACTACCCTTCATTGTTATTCTGTATCGTGCGATGGAGTGAAAGGTGAGGTTGTCTCTCTCTAACTCGTGCATTATTTTAACTTTCAGTAAATGGCACCCAGGAAGAAAGCACGACTCGGCCAACAGGCCAATGCCACCCCAGGAGTGGCCACTTATTCCCTATTGAATGATGCGGGTGAGAATAATTCCCCGGCGGTGAATCAACCTAATTCCTCCACACCATACCGGACCATCCCAATTCCTACTTCAGTGGAGGGTGCCACAATCCCTCCCGCTGATATTCCTGATCCTCCTCCAGCCCCAGCCTACGGTCCCGGTATTTCTGACGGGGATCTTAGGGGAGTTATCCAGATGCTGACTCATTTGGTGGCTTCTCAAGCCCAGAGGTCCAATGTTTCCCCCAAACCCACTAGCGGGCAAGGATATTTTTCCGGTTCCAGGGTTAACATGTTCCTTCAGTTAGCCCCTCTAGAGTTCAAAGATACCGACCCCAAGGTCGATCCTCAGGATTTCATTGATGAGATGCACAAGACCCTCCGAGTTATGCGTGCTACTGAAACAGAGGGAGAGAGTTGGCCTCTTATCTTCTAAAAGGGGCGGCATATTCTTGGTTCGAGATGTGGGAGGATTCCCATGAGGAGGGGAGCCCTCCGGCGAGGTGGAGTGAGTTTCCAGATGCCTTCATAGACCATTTTTTGCCCGCCAAGATAGGCAGCTCGTGCTTCAGAGTTTGATGTCCTCAAACAAGGTAGTGGGAGTGTGTGGGAATACCATATGGAGTTTGTGCGTCTGTCCAAGTATGTTGTTCATATGATGCCGACTATGGAGGCTAGAGTTCGTCGGTTTGTGCAGGGCCTTGGTCCCTTGGTTATAAATGAAGCATCCACAGCTGCTCTACATTCTGACATGAATTATGGGAAGATTGTGGGATTCGCCCAGGCTACAGAGGCTCGAAAGTTGAATCTAGGGATGGATCGAGAAGGTGGTAGTAAGGCCCGGTCAGCGGGCAACCGTAGGGGTTCATTCGGAGGTGGGAGACCAGTTCCTCGGGATGGGTCATCAGGGCCACCCTTGTTTTATGTTCAGTCATCAGCTAGTGCCCCACCATCAGGGCATCATCATCATCACCAGGGAGGTTTCTTTGGGGCCAGTTCAGGTAGTAGGAGGTTCCATCAGCCGAGCCGACCAAGAGGGAGGTTCCAGCAGCAGCGGAGGGCCCCATGCCCTAAGTGTGGGAAGTTTTATTCCGAGCCTTGTTACTTGGACGTGTCGGTATGTTATAGATGCGGAATGAGAGTCCATATTCAGCGAGACTGTCGTGCATCAAGTCAGGGCACAGGTAGGGGCACCACTCAGCCATCCAGTTCCTCAGCTGCTACATCTCCAGCACACCCTCCAGCCCGAGGCTTCCAGCACCAGCAGGGCGCGGTGCAGCTAGGGGTAGTGCACGGGGTCCGGGAGGACCCAACCGGTTCTATGCCCTGAGTGGTCGTCAGAGTGCAGAGGTTTCTCCAGATGTCGTCACAAGCATTTTGATTGTTCAATCCTATGAAGCGTATGCTCTTATTGATCCTGGATCTTCTTTATCATATGTCACTCCTTACATTGCTTCATGCTTTGGATAGAACCAGAACAGCTTCATGAGCCGTTCTCAGTATATACCCCGATTGGTGAATCTATTACGGTCGCGCGGGTCTATAAGAGTTATGTTGTCATGGTGCGTGGTCGGAATACCACGATCGATCTTATTGAGCTAGGAATGGTTGATTTTGATATAATAATGGGAATGGATTGGCTTTACTCATGCTTTACCATACTCGACTGCCGAACCAGAATTATGAGGCTTGATTTTCCTAATGATCCAGCTATTGAGTGGGAAGGGAATAATATTACGCCGAGGGGTAGGTTTATTTCCTACCTTAAGGCCTCGAGGATGATCAGAAAGGGGTGTATCTACCATTTGGTCCGAGTTATGGACACCACCTCTGAGGTACCTACTCTCGAGTCCGTGCCTATTGTGAATGAGCTCCTTGATGTCTTTCCGGATGAGCTCCCCGGAATCCCTCCAGACAGGGAGATTGATTTTGGGAATTATGTATTGCCAGGCACGCAACCGATATATATTCCACCCTACAGGATGGCACTGGCAGAATTGAAGGAGTTGAATGAGCAACTGAAGGATCTTCTAGAAAAGTATGTCGCCTTGGGGCGCACCAGTTCTTTTTGTCAGAAAGAAAGATGGGTCACTGCGAATGTGTATTGACAATCGGCAGTTCAACAAAGTCACAATAAAAAATAAGTACCCATTGCCTCGGATAGATGATTTGTTCGATCAATTGCAAGGTGCTAGGTTCTTCTCAAAAATTGATTTGCAATACGGATACCACCAACTAAAGATAATGGAGCAGGATATTCCCAAAATAGCTTTCAGAACGCGATATGGGCACTTTGAATTTTTGGTAATGTCCTTTGGGCTAACCAACGCCCCAGCTGCTTTCATGGACCTTATGAATCGGGTCTTCAAGGCATTTCTTGACTCCTTTGTAATAGTCTTCATTGATTATATCCTTGTATATTCACGGAGTCAAGAGGATCATGCTAATCACCTTAGGGCAGTTCTGCAGCACCAGTTATATGCAAACTTCTCGAAATGCGAATTTTGGCTTGAATCAGTTACCTTTTTGGGTTATGTTGTATCCAGTGAAGGGATTCGAGTCGATCCCTATAAGATCGCAGTTGTAAAGGATTGGGCTAGACCAACAACCCCGACAGAGATTCGCAGTTTCTTGGGTTTAGCTGGATATTATAGGAGATTTGTGGAAGGATTCTCTACTCTCGCCTCCCCATTGACAAAACTGACGCAAAAAGCGGTCAAGTTTCAGTTGTCTTATGCTTGTGAAAAGAGTTTCAAGGAATTGAAAGCAAGATTGACTTCGGCGCCGGTGTTGACCTTGCTAGAAGGTACAGAGGGGTTTGTGGTGTATTGGGATGCTTCAAGGGTTGGTCTTGGGTGTGTTGATGCGATGTGGTAAGGTTATAGCATATGCTTCAAGGCAGCTTAAGGATCACAAAAAGAATTATCCGACGCATGATTTGGAGCTTGCACCAGTTGTTTTTGCATTAAAAATCTGACGGCACTATCTGTATGGAGTCCATGTGGACGTGTTCACAGATCACAAAAGTCTCCAATATCTATTCAAGCAGAAGGAACTAAACTTGAGGCAAAGGAGGTGGCTGGAGTTGCTTAAAGATTATGATATGGATATCTTATATCATCCAGGGAAAGCTAATGTGGTGGCGAACGCTCTTAGTCGGAAATCCATGGGTAGCTTAGCTCACTTGGAAGTAGGTCAAAGGCCCTTGGCTCGAGAAGTTCACCAGCTGGCTAGTCTACGAGTTTGTCTTACGGACCTTGACGAAGGAGATG
This sequence comes from Nicotiana undulata, assembly GCA_005239495.1. Classification (NCBI taxonomy): domain Eukaryota; kingdom Viridiplantae; phylum Streptophyta; class Magnoliopsida; order Solanales; family Solanaceae; genus Nicotiana; species Nicotiana undulata. The sequence continues at coordinate 27,661 of ML294362.1, forward strand.
TTGCAGTACATAACAGGGCAGAATCCTCACTTGTGGCGGAAGTCAAGGAAAAGCAATACAATGATCCAGCATTGGCGCGACTAAAAGAGGCAATTCTTAATCATAGGACCACATCTTTTTCGCTTAGCAAGGATGACGGTGTCTTGCCGTGCCAAGGAGGATTATGTGTCCCAGATGTGGACGACCTTCGGAGAAGGATAATGGCAGAAGCTCATAATTCTAGATATTCCATACACCCCGGTTCTACAAAAATGTATCACGACCTGAAGGAAGTTTATTGGTGGAATAATATGAAGATGAGTATGGCGGACTATGTGGCTAAGTGTCCGAACTGTCAGCAAGTGAAGGTCGAACATCAAAGGCCCGGTGGGTTGGCGCATCTTACAAAAATACCGATGTGGAAGTGGGAGATGATCAAAATGGATTTTGTGGTAGGATTACCTCGTACTCCGCGCAAGTTTGACTCAATTTGGGTAATAGTGGATCGGCTCACGAATTCAGCACATTTCTTGCCAGTTAAGTCCACCGACACTGCAGAACAATATGCTCAGTTGTATATCAAGGAAATAGTCAAGCTCCATGGCACTTCGGTTTCCATTATCTCAGATCGATAGGCCCAATTCACAGCAAATTTTGGAAGAAATTTCAGCAAGGGTTGGGGACACAGGTGAATCTCAGCACAACTTTCCACCCGCAGACGGACGGACAAGCAGAGTGGACCATCTAAACTCTCGAGGACATGTTGCGTGCTTGTGTGCTTGATTTTAAAGGTAGCTGGGATGATCATTTTCCACTTATAGAATTTGCTTAGAACAACAGTTTCCATGCTAGTATTCAGATGGCACCATTTGAGGCTTTGTACGGTAGAAGATGTAGATCGCCGATTGGTTGGTTCGAGGTTGGAGATGCCGAACTATTAGGACCAGATCTCGTGCATCAAGCTATGAAGAATGTTAGAATCATAAAGGGACGGTTAGAAACTGCTCAGAGGCGTCAGAAATCTTACTCAGACGTTCGTCACAGGGATTTGGAGTTCCAAGAAGATGATTGGGTGTTCTTGAAGGTATCTCCCATGAAGGGGATCATTCGGTTTGGGAAGGAAGGGAAATTGAGTCCAGGGGTATGTGGGACCATATAGAATCACTCAGAGGATAGGAAAAGTGGCGTATAGACTGGAGTTTCCCCGTGAAATGTCATTGGTGCACCCAGTGTTTCTTGTGTCCATATTGAAGAAAGTGGTTAGGAACCCGCCTGCCATCGTGCCGGTTGAGAGTGTTGAGGTTCATGAAGAATTTTCATATGAAGAGGTTCCGGTTGCTATCCTTGATAGGCAGGTCTGTAAGTTGAGAAACAAGGAAATTGCATCGATTAAAATATTGTGGCGAAATCAACAAGTCGAGGAAGCTACTTGGGAAGCTGAAAATGAAATGAAAAAAAAAGTAACCCTCATTTGTTCGAATAAGTCAGGTAATAGTCTAGGAAGTTGTCATCTCTAAAGAATTGCATTGCTTGTCAAAATTGTGCAAAGCCACCCCACTTCCCTAGTCCTCGGTCCTCTTATAACCCCTTAATATGTGTTGTGTTTATGTTCCATTGTTTTGCCTAATTATGTGAAGTTCGTTGAAATGTGTTTCGGAGCTCTCTGACAGGTGAATAGGCCTAATTACAAAGGAAACTCTGGCAAACCTTTTAGAAAAATTGGGAGTTAGTTAAATTTGGGGGTTGGCATGTAGTGTATTCAAACCCAAGTGATTTCCCCGATCCTCATTCGAGGACGAATGATCCTAAGTGGGGGAGGATGTCAAGACCCGTAAAATCCTTAACCAAAACGACGCCCGATTAGATCCCTGTGTCGATATATCTATAGAAATTCCTCACGGCGGGCTTGCGAGCCGCGGTTCTAACCTTTAGGATTGAAAAGTACCCTGCGGACTTAGAGGAAACTTTTCGTGAAAGGATGGAGATCTGCGGTCCACTATGTGGTCACATATCAGGTATGCAGACCGCATAATGGTCGCATAGCTGGACAGCCTGTTGTCCATTTCGAGGACAACTGTGCGACCCATAATACGATCACATTTCTTGTATGCAGCCCGCATAGTTCGTCGCATATTTGCGTTTGAGTTTTGCGGAAGGAGTTATGCGGTGCACTATGCGATCGCATAACAGGTATGCGGACAGCATAATTGCCGCATACCTGGGCACTCCCCTTCTCTTTTTTGCCCAGTTAAGACCAGTTGTGCGGCAGGTTTATGGACCGCATAACCGAAATGCGGTCGCATTTCGGACCGCAAACCTGCGTGGGGGCACCCATTTTGTAATTTTTAAGACCCGGCCCCCATACTTATATAACTCCTATCCCCCATCTTTTAGGCTATTTTCTGATAATTTAGAGTGAGAAAAGAGTGGGTTCTAGAGAGAGAAGGTCCCAACTCCCTCCATGTGATCCTTCATCATCATTCAAGCTTGGAATTAGTCAAGAAGGACACCAATTTCTTCCCTCTAAGAGGTAAGCTTCTACCACACCAACCTTAATTTCCAGATTTTTAGTTAAAATGGACCATGGGTAGGTTAGTTCATGGGAATGGGGATGGAAACTATACTTGCATGTAATCAAATAATCCTAAACTAGTAAAGGGAAATAGGTTAGATTAATCTTTCACAAAAAAGGGGACCATGCAATCTTAATGAGCACCTAGTATTTCATACAATGCTCAAGTAAGCTCAAGCCATGATCACTATTTCTAATTATGGGTTCAATTGTGCCACATTGTGAATTAGATTGAAGGTGCTAAGAGGGTCCGGTGGATTGTGGTAGAAATTAAGGGAAAATCCCAAATCGAGGTATGTATGGCTAACTTTAATCCTTGTAGAATCATCACGCTAGTGTCCGAGCAATTGGTATGAGTTCCTTGCTTGATCATATTTGAATTGATTGTTCTAATGTGTTGAGGCGTAAGATTTTGTTCTCTGACTGTCTTAGTTGTTTACCATGTCATCATGTTACTTGAAATTGTTAATCATGATTCTCTATGCTTATCCTATCATGTGCAAAATTCATCATATGTTTGGACTTATCGATATGAAGGATAGTGCTACTGAATGAATGAAAAGGGTAACAAACTCAATTGTTAAATGTATCCAAGTGCCAAGGTCTATGTAATAAATGATGGGGAAAGAAATGTGAACTGATTTAATTAACTTAAATGGTTATGGTGTACCTTACATGTCTCACTGTTTTTGTAAAGGTTATTGTGTCCCTTGATTTTACATGGTTCTCCGGTTGCTATGAACTCATGCTCTTGGTGGTAGAAATTCTTGTAATTGAATTGTTGCTTTGCTGATGTTTATTTAAAATATGTCCGGTGGGATCGGGTTGCGCGCTGCAACAAGAGGAATAATGGTGTTATGTTGAGAAGGAATAAGGGTGAGATGTGATTGTCCGGTGGGATCGGGTTGCGCGCCGCAACAGGGGAAATAAGGGTGATATGTTGGGGAGGAATAAGGGTGGAATGTTATTGTACGGTGGGATCGGGTTGCGCGCCGCAACAGGGGAAACGGAACAAGAGACGATGAGACTCTCAGTTGTGTTCTTTGTATTTCTGTGTAGCATTGTTTGGTTTCGATGGACATCTTCTACGTGTGTACTGTTTAATTCTACTTAGAGTAAAGTTTTTTCATACATAATATTACTATTCGATGGTACTAACGTCCTTTTTGTCGGGGGCGCTACATCGTCTTATGGATGTAGGTGGTTTTGTAGCTGGTAGCGCCGATCGTCGATAGTGGTGCCCTCTCCTCCTCCTTTCAGCAGTCCTGGTAATCCCCATCTCCTTCCGGGCCGTGTATAGATATATGTTGTTTTCTTTTGTACATGTTGTTCTATTTTGAGGTATAGTCGGGGCCTTGTCGCTGGCAAGACTATGTTCATCTTCCATACTTTTAGAGGCTCTGTAGACACTTATGTGGGTCGTGTACATTTTGGGTAGTTGTTGGGTTAACACGAATCAGTATGTATGTTTTGGGAGACCTAAATGCTGGTATCGGTATATAAGAAAGAATGGGCTAACATCATGAAGGTATGCATTTGATTTATCTCCCGTTAACTCAGTAAATAATGTTATGCTATAAACTCGGGAAGTAAATGAGTCGGGTAGGATCGGCTAAGCAGACTTGCTTGACTGGGTTCACTCGGTTGAGCGCCGATCGCGTCCCCCAGGGTTGGGGCGTGACATTTGCCTTCAGAAAAATGTCCCCATACTATTGTCTAGACCATGTACTCAGAGCATTGGATAGTGTTTTGACTTTCTGTGAAAGATTCACATAGCATTGCCATTGACCTCTTTATCCCAAACTTCATGAACAAGTAGGATAAAGCTATAATTTTCAACCCAACAGTTAAGCAACGTGAACTATCTTCTGCCAGCCTCCTATCTTACATTCATTTCCATGAGTAGAGGATTATGATCTGACCCTGCTGAAGATAGATGAGTGATATTAGCAGCAGGATAGGAAATCAACCAGTTATCATTGACCATACCTCTGTCTAGTCTTTTCCATACTATTTAGCATTGACCCCTTCTATTTGACCAAGTGAACCCGCCGCCATAGAAACCTAGGTTCACCAAGCCACAATCCTCAATCATTCTTAGAAAATCAAGGCTCTTATTCATCTGGTATGGAAGGCCTCCCACTTTCTCTTCTATGGATGTTATCAAATTGAAATCTCCAATGAAAATAGCGTGGGGTTGTGTATGTCATAGATTTGTGTCTTAGAACATCCCATAGAGTTCTTCTCAGAGCTATTTTACATTTTGCATATATTACAGTGATTTGGAATGGCTCTGCTGCTTCAATGTGCCGCAATTCCATGGTGAGTTGTTGTTCATCCTGGTCAATAACTTGGCCAATGAATTCTTGATCCCAGAATACCCAGATTTTGTTGTTGATATTGGAAGATGAATTTTGCATGGATAGATGAAGTCTATAATGGTTGATGTGGGTATCATTAGAAATGGCTCCAACACAGCAACAAAGGAAAGTTGATGAAGTTGCTTCAAGGTTTTGAGTCTTTCAATGACCCTTTTGGTTCTGATACCCCTTGCATTCCATATGATTGTACTATTCATAGAAACAATTTAGGGATTGGTGTTTTCGGTGTTATTTTTAGAACTACTTTCTTTGCTTCAAGTGAGATAATAGGAGTTGTTGCCTCTTGGTGACAGACCTTGAGATTTAACCATATTTTCTAGATCAGGAGCCCCATTTATATCATTGAGTATTTGATTACATATATCCTCTACCTCTGTATCATCACTATGTTCATCATCTGCTTCTTCATCCATGTTTCCTTCATCTTCAGATTGTATGTGATTGTATTCATCCTCATCCCTTCTACTGTACTGATTAGTCCTTGGAGTAGACTGAGTAGGTGAATTGCAACAGCTGTCTGAATATTGGCTTCTATTGTGGAGGGAGCATGTGCATTCTGTGGTGTCTCCTCAGCATGAGGAAAGGGTATTGAATCCTTCATTCTGATATCAGGTGGGACCTTCATTTGAAGACTACGAGGATTAGAAGTAGTAAGAGTTTGGGATGTAGCTTGAGCATTAGCACCCTTCAGTTTCCTCATTTGCCTTCTTCTTTTTTTCTGGCTAGGATTGGTCTTTGGTTTTGTTGTCAAATCATCTTTTGTCACTGTTTTGTAGTTATGGTTCCCTTCCATGGGGGTGGAGATCTCACAGATTTCTGCCTCATTTGCCCCCTGTGAATCTTTCTCAAGGATGACCATTGTTGTATGTTCATTATGATACCGATTCGTATCGAAGACACGAATATAGCAAAACACGCGGAATAAAAAATAAGAGCTAGACCTATAAATGATTGGAAGAACAAGAACCAACTAAGACGTGAAGCCTAATTGCCTCTATGAACTCATTCAATTGTAACCCTAAGCTACGAAACCCTCAAGAGATTGACAACTCTTGAAAACCGGATAAAGTAATCAAGCAATTAAGCATTCACTACTAATTGCTCACCAACTAAGACTAATTTATCACTAATGAAAGCATAAATAAAGCAATAAAGGAATTAAAGGCATAAACATAAATGCATTAATTAAAATATAAGGATAAAGGGTGAGACATGCATATCTTCAAGTTTATCATTCATCAAGTCTACCTAAAAAAAAGCCTAAAGGGCTATTTATATTAGGGGGTATTTGGCTACAAATGACCCAAATACCCCTAAGGAGCTTAGTCAATTATTACAAGTATAACCTTCTTGATCTTGACTCCTTTAAAGCACTCCAATGCTATGATGTTGATTTGAAAATTGTTAGGCATGCTCATCCGGCTTGTATCATCCTCCCCCCCCCCCCCCCCCNAGGGGCAAACATAAGTACCAAGCCAATAACAATCAAAGCATTGTATGTCCAAGCTAAAACTTCAAAGTTCTCAAACTTTCACTCAAAAGTAACACTCTTATGATATAGCCAAGTGTCATAAGCTACAAAGAACACATCTTAAACACAAATAACACAAACTTGACTATAAGGAAAGTAATACTCATGAGAAGAGTCAAGAGATGATAAAGTCTCATTCTTTCAACAAAACCACAATCTTGTAAAATTCTCAACAAAGTGCACAATTTTATGGTATAACCAAGTGTCGTAAGAAGAAATAAAAATCATACTCTTCAATCCAAAGAAAGACACTTCACCAGGATAAGAAACAACTGCGGAGTCGAACATAATTTTTAATCCCCAAATTTCTACACACTTTCCAACAACTTCACCTGACAACTTAAGAGATATGTCAAGCTCATCATGACTCAACAGATAAAGAATATCACAATACTCATAGTTAAGAGTCTTTACCTCAATGGCTTTAGATAAACACAAGATAATCATAAGCCAAACATACATATCATTCTTGCTTTTGGGAAAAAGGAAAAGCTCTTGACAAAAAGTATGCCAAAGTGGTAGTTTAACGCCTTTCTTACCCTTAGCAACTTTATCGTGTTGAACCTTCACAAAATAATCAATAAAGTTAGGTTCTTTTTGCTCAAGATGGTCACACAAAATATCAAAAGAAACATTCTTACCTTTTCTCATAGAAGCATTAGCAAAATCCAATGAGAATGTTCTTTCAAAGGTAGGAAAAAGATAAGTAAAACACTTAGTACTAGTGATAGCAGCAATAACTTTACTTTCCTTTTCACGCTCAACAACTTCATCACATAAATATGCACAAGAGTCATCAAGATCAAATACATGAGAAGTCAACTCATCGGAATACAAATAAAATTTTTCTTCTTCTATATTTATGTCATTGTAAGTAACTTGTTCACTCTCCAAAAAGGCATTTCCACACTCACTTATGCTCATTTCACTATAAAAATGGAATATGTTTGCCAAAGGAACGACAATAGAATCAAAAGAATCGTCAACACATTCTTCTTGACTCATTTCTTCATAAAGATCAAAATTATCTTCCATCAAAGTTAAAGTAGAGTCAAAGAATCATCACATGCATCATCCCATAAAGGTGGGGTATCATAAGATTCAACATCACTATCTAAGGAGCCATTAAACAAAGAACTAGAATCATCCAATAACGCACAAGAACTCCTAACTAGTTGCAAGTCACAACTATTTTTCTCATTACAAGATAAAGAAGTATCAAACTCATCAATGCCATATCTATCTTTCAAACTCAAAGTGGCACCACAATCAACTAAAGTATCATGAGTAGAAGGATAAGCTATTTTACTTTGAAGCTCTTTTAAAGTGAAATTCTTTTTACCTTGAACTTGTTCATTAAATTTCAAAAGTTCTCTTGAAAAGGTAGCTTGATCTTCTTCCAAGTTCATCAAAGTATATTGAACTTCACTTGATGGATCATCTCCAAAAATTCCTTCACAAGATACAAAACACCTAGAGGAAGAAGAAAGGTTATTAGCATTAGAATAAGGAAAATCCTCACTCTCTTTTTGTTTTCCCTCTTTCTTTTCTCTCATTTTCTTTTCAAGCTCTTCCTTCTTGTGTAGGTGGTTGGTAGTTTGGTGGAGGAAAATAAGGTCCTTTTCGTGATTGTGGTTGCTTGGGTAGGTTTTGTGGTATTTGGATATGTTGGTTATGTTGCGGTTTTCCTCTTTGAAGCATTTGTCACTTGTTTACCAACTCAATTTGGTCCAAACTCAATAGTGAAGGCTAGCAGACTTCCAGCAACAAAACTGCAAGACAGCTGAAGCTAAAATTGTGCAGCAGATTCAATTACAACTCAGTTTCTATATATTCAGCTGAAAGTTCTACTGATCAAGAAACCTGATGTTTGCAACTTAACTTTTGCTAGAAAATCAGTTAGCAAACCTCAGCCCCAAATTGTATTGATTTCCCAACTCAAATGCTGTCTAAACTGCAGTGTCATAGCTCAAAGTACACACTTTGCTGACAAAATACTACTCAAACATTGGAGTCTTAGCTGCAGACTCACAGCTCAATCAGTGCAAAAACCGGGCAGAATTATTGCTCAACCTGCTTCTTAGTTTTCCAGTAGGAATACACGGTCTCAATTTCTAGAAACTCAAGGATGAGCTGCAGCTCGCTAATCAAAAATCAGTTGTCTAGAGAATTTCAACTCAAGGATTGAATTAAAATCACAAAACAAGGCTCCTACGATCAAGGACTGATCCCGACAGAACTTTCATCAGCATACAAGAAGTTTGACATGAGAATTTCAACTTGAACTCTAAAAATTTCAACAGTAGAGTCCAATGACACAACTCAGTTCATACAATTTCCAACAAGCAACTCAATTCAAACCAGTGATTCACTACAAGCAATTCTGATTTTCTATCCCGAATTCGACCCTCAACAAACAATTATCAGAAGAATGTAGACATAGAGTTTCAATTTTAGCTCAAGAAACTAATCTCAGTCCTTTCAAATGAATTCTCCATTCAATTCGACAAAGAATCGCACACACAGATTCCAACAAACTCAAGACTGAGCCCACTCGCAACAATAAAAAATTCCAGAATTATAGAGATGAAATTTTCAGTTTCAATTCAGATAATTCAACTCAAATAGCAAGAAATCAGCGATGAAGCTCAAACACACTCTTCAAACTTTCTAACTCAAAATTCAGAAAACTTCAAGCTTAGAGAATCAAAACTCGGTCGTACCAATCAGTTAATCAAGCAATAAGCGACGCGAGTCAAATTCAATAATTCAAAGCAATTAACTCAGAATGATCGAGTCGTCGTTCAGTTGAAACTCGATTTTTTTTCTTCAAAAGAAATTTCAGAAATCAAAGATGGAGCTCAATTTTAAACTCAAGGAATCAAACCTGTACTTAGAGAAAATCTAAAGCTCTGTTCTACAATTTACCAGCTGCTCGACTCGACTCGAATCAGTCCACGGAGTTCTTCAAATTCGCAGCTGGTGTTCTTCGACTTCGACCTTCAATGAGCTCTGCGACTGATCCAGTAGTTCATCGGGCTTCAATGGCAGGGAATTTGATTCTCGCTCAATCCTCCACCTAATGAGCTACAGTTTCAGCTATAGATTCCCAATAGCCTTAATTTCAAACCCCAGCAACCAATTTGTAACGAGCAACCAACAAAAATCGAGAACACCCAGTTCGTCTTCTTCGAACAGTCTTCCGAAACATTCGACCAAACCAATTCGAATTTCATTCGTAAACGAACCCAAGCTATAGATGACACCTCTCAACACCAATTAGAACAAAATCCCAAAACCAATTTGTTCAAACAATCACATGTATCGAAAGACCCCAGTTGTCTTCTTTTTCGCACAGAACCAACTCAAAATTTCGAAGCAAAACCCTTTGAACCAGATCCAGTCAGCCCAAATCTTCAGATTCGGCCTCCAAAATAGTTTAAGAATCAACCCCGAAACCGATTTGAACAAATTGTTCACAGAATAGAAGAACCCTAATTCAACTTCGAGGGCTAATTTTCAGACATTTACCTTCGATTTTGAGCTTCAATATCAAATCCAAACCACAATCAGCAGAAATCAATCGATTGGCAACAATTCGTGTTGATTTTTGAAGTCAACGGTATGAATAGCAAAAGAGACAAAGAATACGAATTTTCAGCAACAAACAGAGAAGAACAAACTTACAATTTTTCTCTTTAACACACGAATGAACAGTACACCTTCTATTTTGGGAAATTTCTGATTTTTTTTATTTTTATTTTCAAATTAGATGATAATCAAAACAAAGAACAAGGATTGATATAACACGGATTGCATTTTTCTCTCTGGCGAAATGAAAGCTGGCCGATAGTAAGTTGCTTTTTCAGGAGTTGATCAAATCTTGGCCTACTTTTACTAGAAAACTGTCAGAAATGAAAGGTCAAAATTTCAGCTGCAACAGATCATGTAATTTCAGCCTCTCAACAATATTTACATAGCAGTGATGATAAGAAACGTATAATGCTCCAATAGAACCATGAGCTAAAATGTTTATAGCCCAACTCATTAATCTTTGGACGGGTTAGACGGGTTGAATGAGTTTGGACTTAAATTGTCGCTCCTAGTTTGACCTTACACAATAGATTCAGTTGAGCTTGCAGAATTCATTCTAGACCTATTTCTATTTACAAAAAAAATAAGAGAACGAGCACAATGACCATATGCTACAATGTCCCTTGGTGGTGCATCTTGAAGAGGAGTCTGGCAACAAGTTTTGTAGTTTCAAGACGAGATCACTAATCTCTTCTTGAATAATTCTTGAAGCTGATCTTATTCCCCGGCTAGACATATTCTTGGCTCTAGTAAACTCACTCTCCTACTATTTTTTGCTATCAATTAGATGAGTGACAGACAAATCCTTGAATGTTCGAGTTCTTCTCGGATCTGATAAAAAAGTATGAAATAATATAGACAATAATCTCGGTGAAAAGGTGGTGTTTGTATCTTAGTAAGAGAGAGGGAATCTTTTTGTCAAAGTGTGTTCTTACAAATGAATAACACATGCCCCTATCATTGTCTCTTTTTTCTATACATATGGGACATGTATCTAAGTAACCCTAATAGTACAAGTGCAGAGAATATCCAAAAGAATATTCCCTTTTAATAACCTCTCCTGGAAAACTAGTCGTTACTACTCTTATTATTGATATTCAACCTCGACCTGGACCCTTATTGACATCTCGACTACAGCTCATGTCGACTCATCGGCCAAGGACTTGATACTTCTTGGTTCGCTTCGACTAACGTCGACTCAAGAATCATTCCCATAATATTATCTTGGCTCAGATACTCTAGAGACAGATTTTGCCTCCTACAATATTATCTAGTAAAATTCACATATAACAATAGGTAATTTTACATATTAAATCTGATATGGTAACATGAAAAATAGATGAAAAACCTGCTATATTCAATTAAATTGCACTGGGAATGTGTAAACATTCTTGACAAACAATAACTTTTCGGAAGTGGGTGGGGAGTGGATGGTGGTATTTGAGGAAGGTAGGGGATGGAGACGTTCATTCTTCTTTTGTCTTTTCCTCTAGATGTGTCCAAAAAGGCTCAAAATATTAGCCTACATTGTCTTATAAAGCAAGTCAAACCTCTTCCATCAATTTGTATTAAAAGTTTATACTTTACTCATGTTCTTAACTTTGTTCATATTATTGCTTCCGGTTAAGATTATCATAAAACCATGCTTTTTTGTTTTAAGTTATTTTTATATTCTTGACTTCATTCTTATTCATTTCATATTTTTGGATCAAATTAACTTAGGTGTGTATAATACGTTACAAATTCAACTATACCTTTTTACGGATAAACGGTTTGGCGCCTACGGTGGGGCGTAGAAAATTGTGTAATTGCTTTGATTCATTCATTCATCACTAAAAAAAATTGATTCCTTTCTTAGCAGAAGAAAAAACAGATATGGCAGTCAATGATGTAAACAATGCTTACAAAGTTGGGACACACAACGAGCGAGAGGATGCATTCCAGCGGTAAGTTTCAACTAGCAAAACTTGCAATGAAGGAGATTAAACAACTCTGATTCGCGAAGGTCAAATTCCTCTTCATATGAGAAGGCGGACTCCTGATGACGCGAATGACGAACGCGTTGCTAAAATGGTCAAAATCATCAGAGAGCAACAAAGGGCAATTATGGATCATCTCCTAAGACAAAACCAGGTGATGACAGAATTGAAGCGAGCGCTCTCGGTTTCTTCCATCAATTCCAATGGAGGAGTTCGAATTCCTCCCAGCGGGATTAGAAATCATAGCGTTGCTCCAAGGGAGGGATTCAGTTTTAATGAGAATGAAGCAGGTGGTACCGATAGTGGATCCGAGAACGACAACAACGCAACGACCCTTTCAAGACTGAGTTCATGAGATTCATGAGGGAAGTTAATGAACGAATAGACCAAAATGATAAAGAATTTCATGCTCAAATGGATCAGATCCCGAGAGCACCACCAGTGTTGAAGGGACCGGACTCAAAGAAATATACGCAGTTGTTTTCTAAACCAAGTGCGACCCGGAGTTGATCCCAAAAAGATTCAAGATGCCATATATTCTGAAATGTGATGGGATTTCAAATTCAGAGGAGCATATAACAACTTATACTATGGCAGTAAAGGGAAGTGACTTAGCCCCACACGAGATTGAATATGTCTTGAGTGACGAAACCCTAGCATGAATATAAAGAAGATGCAATTTAGCAACAATCATAGTATAATAGTCTCATCATATCTAATTTAAGCATGCAAAAATACACATAATCTCATAACATGGGCATGTATTAGATAATACACACAAAATAAGATACTAGGTATTAGCATTAGTCAAAAGAATACCCGTTCTTGTTAAATTCTCAAGTATTTTGTCATAATATCTGAAGAGTGAAAAGTAAGGGTTTCATTATATTGGGGGTGGGGGGGGAAGGGGGGGTTGTGGTGGCGAATAACTCTGTGAGCTATAATTTATCTCCACAGTTTCATGTTAAGTTGTCACTTACAATGGGGTACGATAGATTGGTATCGTTGTTATGTAATAAAAGAAGAGTGAGGAAATGTTCGGTGAACCTTAAAGTAACCGGAAGATGTCCATATTCTATCACTCCACAAGGGGTTGCTTGTTACGTTGAGTTTAACATCAAGGATGATGAAACTTTGAGGGATTTTTTGAGGACTCCGGATGAATACCGGGAATTTCTTGTGATAAAAATGTTGGAAATGTACGTCAAGGTTGAAGACGTTCGAAATAATAAGGTTGCGCATAGTAGGAATAACCCTCAGTCATTGGGTGGTTATTCTAGAGCAGTTTTTGACAGACAGGTTCTGGCCGAAAGAGTTTGGCCTGATTTAAAATTATCACCACGGGCGAATGAGGAGCGAGGAAATAATTTCTCTCCTGCTTTACATAATCCACAAGACGAGTGGTAAACTTCAATTTTCTTTTGTGTTATTATGTATATTTTTGTTGTATTGAATTTGTATTAACTCGTATATTCCACAGGGGGTATTAGCCATATATGAATTTTACAAGTCATGAACCCACGGCCAGTTGGAATATGTGTAGTTCTAGTGTGTTGGATCATGGTGGTCCATCCGGGAGTCATCACCAATAGGACAATGTCCATCATGGAATGTCAACACATTACGACTTGTAGTGAAGTGATACAGCTATATGTAAAGTATTTATTAATTTGAGTAGCTTATTATTTTGTTGTTTGTGTAGTGAAAATGAGCAAGTTGAACCACATGTCCTGACTCAATTGCCCGAAGACGACATATTAAACTGGGATTTGGTAGATGCACAGAATCAAGAAGAGAACAGTGATTATGACAACAATGCGGATGAGTCCGGAGATGACACACCCTTTCCTGATAAGGGTGGTGACAAGGAGGAAGAAAATGATGTACCTAATTTGGCGAGGGAGTATGCTCCACCCCCCCCCCCCCCCCCCCCCCCCCNTAATTTGGCGGGGGGGTATGCTCCCCCCCCCCCCCCCCGTTTGACCAAGAGTGTACGAGTCCCAAGTGTCATTTCATTCAAGACGAATTCCCTACCTTGATCATTTTCCAAGTATGCCGGATGTGGATGCTCTCACAAGGGATTTTGACAAAATTCGGACAACAATGTGTGATGAGTCTAGACCAACAATGACGGCAAAGGGCATGTTTTTTCCTGATAAAGCACGCCTAACCAAGGCGCCAAAAATGTACAACGTTAAAGAGTGTCGTGAGATGATGGTATGGGAGTCAAGTCTGAATGCATACAAGGTTGTTTGTCATATATGGTTTACAGGTTTTCATTGGAAGCTGCGTGCGAGCAAGAAGAAAACAGGTTTGTGGCAAGTGGGTAAATACATTGCCACCACACTTGTTGAAATTATGATGATCCAAAGGGTCATTTTATGAATTAAGACCCCTATTGAAAAGACTAATTTTAATTACCTCGATTTACGTACGCAGTCCGGGCGTGAAACCGGAAAGCTTTTATGTGAAAATATGAGAAAAACAGTAATTTTTAGAATTCGAATTTGGTTTTGGTTGACTTTGGTCAACATTTTGAGTAAACGGACCCGGATCTGTGTTCCAATGATCCCAGGAGGTCCGCAGTAAAATATGGGACTTGGGCGTATGCCCAGAATTGAATTCCGAGGTCCCTAGCCTTTGAAAATAATTTTTGAAGAAAATTGTTATACTGAAATTTTAAAGGAAATAAAGAAATGATTATTGTTTGAACTCATTGGTATTGGGTCCGTATTTTGGTTTCGGAGCCCGTTACGGGTTTGTTATAATGTGAAAGTCGTACTTGTGAAATTTGACGAGAATCGGAATTGATTTGAAGTGATTTGGACGTCCGGATGAGAAATAGTGAAATTTAAGTGTTCTTGAGGAAAGATGTTGAAGTTAAATTCGTAGTTTTTGATGTTATTTCGATGTCTTGATCTCACGAGCAAGTCCGTATGATGTTTTTAGACTTGCGTGCATATTTAGTTTGGAGCCCCGAGGGCTCGGGTGAGTTTCGAGTAGGCCCCGGAGTGTTTGAGACTTAGGAAAAAATAACAGGAACTGAAAAGCTGCGGAATCCAGGTCTCTGAACCTGTAAGCGCGGCAGGGGTTGGAATTCCGCGGCCGCGGACCAGGTTCCGCTGCAGCGCCCGCAATTTCGCTGACTGCGGTTCTTGAAGCCTCCTTTTCGCCGTCGCGCCCATAATTTCGCTGACAGCGATGGGGCAAGTCCATAATTTCCGCTGCAGTGGAATTATTCCGCTGACAGCGGTGACGGGTCCTGAGGTGCGTATAAATATAGTCCCTCTTTCATTATTCTACCACTTTTCAAAAATAACAAAACCCTAGAACGCAAGAGGCGATTTTTCCAAAATATTTTCTTCCCCTAATCATAGGTAAGTGATTTCTAACTCATCTCTTTCAATCCTTAACCATTTTTTACAAGAATTCGCCCTAGAATCTAGAATTGTTTCATGGTAGAATTAGGGATTTTTAGAAAAACCTAGGAAACCCATGATTTTTCAATAAAGTTAAATCCTTTAACAATAGTTAATGATATTAAACTCAATTATGATTAGATACGAGGGAATTGAAGGTAAATGCTAAAGGAAAAACTGTGATTGAGCAGTGAGTGGCTTGCTGAATTGAGGTAAGTGCTTGGTTTACCCTTGACTTGAGGGAATAGGAATACCCAACCTAAATTCTATGTGAATTTACATGTGTATGGTGTATAGGTGAGGTGACGAGTATCTATGCACCACCAAATTAATTATTGAACATGATCCCTCCCCTACTCCCAACTTATTTGGTTCCTAGCATAATTGTTTGCATGATTTTTATGCCTCCATGTCTACTTGTTTTCATCAACTTGTTGTTAAGCATTTTTTTAAAGTAATCCGGAAGTGTTAGTTGTTACCTTGGATTCGTTGTGATATATGAAAGGTTGAGCTAGTTGACAGTATATATATATATATATATATATATATATATTCTGGCTGGTTTCATTGTGAAATGATGATTAATGAAGTTTATGAGCAGTACAACTTTCTATTTACAATTGTTGAGACAAAAATTATTGTGAAAGGCATTGACTTGAATTGTGAAATCTCTTATAAATAAAGTGATGTGATTGTCTAGTGGGAGCGGGTTGCACGCCGCAACAAGGAGTGATAAGAGTGGACATGTGGGATCGGGTTGAACGTCGCAACAAGAGAAATAAGGGTGATAAACATATAGGGAGGAGCAAAAAGGGTGGACAGGTGAGAGCGGGTTGCACACCGCAACAAGGAGCAATAAGGGAGTACATTTACAATTTACTGAATTTTAAACACAATGAATGGAAAATGTTCTATTTTACTCTACTGTTTATCATATTATGCACGTATGGTTATTTTAAGGTGGAAACTTGGAAATTTGGAAACTCATGTGAGAATAGGTTATAGTTGAGGCCCGGAAAAGGTGGTTTTGTTATTTTATCTATTGCTACAGATTATTGATTTTGTTTAGTTTAGACTTCTTTCTTGCTTTATTTTACCTTGTTCACAGGTTATGTTATAAATGCCCCGCCGTGGCCTCGTCACTACTTCGTCGAGGTTAGGCTCGGCACTTACTCAGTACATGGGGTCGGTTGTACTAATACTACACTCTGCACTTTTTTTGCTGATCCAGGTTCCGGTCAGAGCTGATCTTGTAAGCATAGTTGAGCATTCACGCGGAGACACGAGGTAGATCTGCTGGCGTCCGCAGATTCCTGGAGTCTTCTCCTATTTCTTTAGATACTATTTTATTTCATTCAAAACATAGATACATTTCTTTCAACCTATTTATTTGTAGTATTCTTTAGTAGTTCGTGGAATTGTGGCACCAGACCCTGGGTAGTTGTATGGATATATATTAGTTCGTGGTTCATCTTAATTATCCGGTTATTATTATTATTATTCACGAAATTATTTATCGGAATATATCAAATTCAGTATTCATTTTTAAATTGTTCTATTATGTTTAAGTAAGCTTGTAAAAGAAGAAGTTAGTTAAGTTCTAACATTGGCTTGCCTAGCAAGTGCGGTGTTAGGCATCATCACGATCCCGAGGGTTGGGAATTTGGGTCGTGACATAAATGGACACATTCAATGGGAATCAGTACAACTTGGATATTGACTTGATTTCTCTTTTCCTGATCCACACATTGAAGCGTCCATAAGGTACAAAATCAAAGAGTGCATTACATCAGTCCACCAGGAATATGGCCTTACCATTACTAAAAGAAATGCATTTCTCGGGCGCAAACGTGTGTTTGAAATTATTTATGGTAACTGGGATAAGTCATTTGCAGCTCTACCAGGTACATGGTCGCACTGCAACACTTTAACCCCGGGATTGTTGTTGAATGGAAGCTTGAGCGGGGTCCGGGAATACCAGAATATATATTCAAATACGTGTTCTGGACATTTAAACCAGCAATTGATGGTTTTCTGCATTACCGTCCAGTAATATCAATAGACGACACTCATGTCTTTGGAAAGTATAATATTAAGTTGTTGATCGCCGTTGCTGTAGATGCTAATGGACAAATATTTCCTCTAGCTTTTTCTATTTGTTCCAATGAAAGCCAAGAGACGTGGACGCTATTTTTGAACCACTTGAAAGAGCACGTTGTCAAACAGCGTTCAGGTATTTGTCTAATATCTGATCGGCATGGTGGTATCTTAAGTTCTGTATAGAATTTTCCTACATGGAAAGAACCGTATTACTACCACCGTTACTGTGTTTGGCACCTGAAGGCCGATTTCCAGAAGGCATATCCCAACAAGGATCTACGTGATAATGTGGATGGCTGCAACAAATCACCAAGAGCATAAATTTCGGAGGCACATGGAATCTATCAGGCAGGAAGACGAAGCAGCCTATCGTTGGTTACTACGACATAAGCCTGAAAAGTGGACTTTTCATGCGGATGGTGGCAGAAGATGGGAAATTATGACTACAAATGTGTCAGAGTCTTTCAATGGGTTATTAAAGTCGGCACGAGGATTGCCTGTCACTACCATGGTGCAATTATCATTCAAGCAGATGGCGAAGAGGTTTGTTGAAAGGGTTGCAGCTGCAATGTCATTGATGGAAAGGGGTGTTGAATTTATGACATTGCCGATGAAAAGATTTGAGAAATACAGCCGGCGAGCACATTGGCATTCATTTTTACAGTATGATCATGACAACAATATTTTTGAAGTTCGCACCGCTATCCATCAAAATCGAGGGAATAATGTACACACCATAAATGAATCTAGAAGGTTATTCTTGTCACGACCCAAATTTTATTAAGGTCGTGATAGTGCCGGATACCACCGTCAGGCAAGTCAACCATCAATTAGTTGAAATAAATTATTGTTTTAACTTTTTCCAAATCGTAACATTTCACTTACAACCCAATGAGCGAATAAAAATTTATCAAATAAACACGACAGGTAAACCATTCAATTTATTAAATAAAATCTCAAACACATCCCAAAACCCGGTGACACAAGTACATGAGCAATTTCTAAGAATTTTACAAACACAACAAAGCTTGTCTAAAATGCCAAGGGACAAGGAATTTAAAAATGAAAATACAATACATAGAGGAAGACTCTGTCGGCTGCGGGTCGTCTCCGGATAATGCAGCTCACCGAAGTCTCCAATGCTGGCCACATATGTTTAACCACAAAATAAGATCTTTTGACTAAAGCTTAATTTAGGATAAACTCGGGTTACTGATAATCGAATTAATAAAATAAAGAATAAAATGGCAATAATTTTGTGAGCAATGTGCAAAAAATTAAAATAGCTTAGTATCCGAGAAATCAGATGCCCTTGTTTGTTACAGTTTTATCCCTTTTATAGGGTATTCTCCTAGTACAATGTTTGTATTTCTGCCATGATAGCCTATTTAATGATTAATTATTACATTAATGAGGCGTTACAATGGTGAATAGTAACTATTATTTTAGGAGTTACATAACGTACAAGACATTGATTGCTGATCTTCGAATCGGCCCATTATTGCATCCGGATTCGTTGTGACCGTGTCTCTTCTTCTTTGATGATCTTTCCGCGGCTAATTCCTTGCATTGACCGTACCTTTTTATCCCGTGTCCACATGTGATGTTTTATTTGGTCCATCTGGCTGGCTGAGTCATCCAAAATTTGTACACGTATGAGGCTATATTTTTTACCAATACAGATAGCCCCCCCACTTGCCATGTATTGAGCGTATAATACTTGGTAAGTGGATACTTCATTTATGGCGGAAATATTTTGCCGCCGCTTTACCTCGGAACCTTGTATTCATTTATGGGCGCATGCGTCGTACATCACTTCCATTTAATGCTTCTTCCACGTGTTCATTTCTGATTGGTTCTAAGACGACCCAGCGCTTTTTAGGGCTTTTTGCGGTTGCATCAGTCCCGAAGTGACATCTTTAATTATGACTTTTAATCATTACCTTTCCAAGTTTTGACGGTCGCCATTAGGTATAAATAATCGTCTTCTTTTCTTCCTTAGCACGAAAACTTCCATAACTTAATCTTTTCTTTGTGAAAGAATTTCTTCTCTGCTTTTATAAATATGTCTTCCTCGGGTCAATCTGAAAAGGTTATTGATGTTGAAGCTTTGGCTTCTTCTTATGCTCCGTCTAGGAGTCGGAGAGGTGGCCGACTAAGGAACCTGGAACATACCTCTACTAGAGGTTCTTCTTTTCCTTCCTCTGCTAGGTCGTTGTTTTCTCCGAGGGGTAGATCTTCTTATTGTGTTTCTAAGAACAAGGATGACTTTCATGAACCCAGAGTTGATGAAATCATTCCTGCAGAGATAGTCTTTCCAGAAGTAAATTCTCCTATTGCCGAACAGGCTCATTCTTTAGATAGCGTTGAGAAATATGTTACCATCATTACTGTAGGTCACATTCCTGTTGTTCGTAGGGAGTGTTCTTGGGAGTCTAATGTTCCCATTCTTGTGCCAAGCGGTACTCAAAGAATTACGTCTTTCAAGACGGGTTTTTCTTACGTCTATACTTACCCTTTCACATTAGGATTTTAGCCTCCTGTTGACCCTGTTATCATAGAATTTTGTCGATTTTTCAACATTTGCTTAGGACAAGTTGGTCCTTTAGTATGGCGTGTTGTTGCCTGCCTGAGAGTTCTATCTTCAAGGGTTTCTGTCCATTTTACCTTTCATCATCTGATGCATTTATATTCTCCTGCTTTATTCCGTCAAGGGGTTTTTACTCCGGTTGCCCGGAGTAAGAGGTTTTTAGTAACCCCTGGCGATGACAAAGACAGAGGTTGGTACCTTAGGTACGTGGTTGTTCCCACTGCTGTTTTAGTGGGTGAAAGTAATCTTCCCTTCCCTGAGAAGTGGAATCGTGCACGTAAGTACTTTGATTCGCACCTGTTTTATTTACATAAAATTTATTTTGTGTTTCTAACACCGTATCTGTTTTCTTCTTATTTACATCAACTATGAATGTTGTCGAGAATGTCTCCGACATTCGCAGTTGGGTAGAAAGAATGTTGATTGCTGGTCCTGCCGAGGAAAGATCCTGGAAATACTTTTCGGCAAAGTATAAGTGGATTGTCAAGACCCATGGTAAGTAGAGTTTTTCTCACTCCTTTCCTTGATTGAGTTTTTTATTAACTCTTTTCTTTTTTCTGATAGGGTTTTCTACCCGTGGGGCATCTTCATCACTTCCGAGGATGTCCTTGTATCATGCCTAGAGTATTCTGACCAGTGCTTCAAAAAAGAAAGCCCAAGATCCCCGTTCTGGAGGGGAAGATGAGGGTGAAGAAGAAGGTGCTTTAGTGCACTGGGTGAGAAGAAGGCGGGTAATTTCGGACGACGAGTCTACTCCCGCGCCTCTTTCTTCCGTGTTGGCCATAATGCCTTCTTCTTCTCGTGATCAATCTCAGTCTCCATCTCGAGATCCCACTGAATGTCTATTTCACGAAGGGTTTGAAATGGACCCTGATGATATTCCTTTGGCTACCATTTACCCGCACTTTGCTGCTATTTATGCTCCCCGGGTTACTGTTGCTGTTTATCCTTCGGTTCCTATTATCTCTTCAGTTTCCCTTTCTTCCGTCTCTATTGAAGCGCCCGCGACTCTTTTGGCTCCCGGCCCTTCTGTCTCTTATGCTGCCCCTTCAATCCCTGCTTCCATGCCTTCTTTTATAGAATAAGGGTCTTCCAGTAGGGAGATGAGAAAGGTCATGATTGAGGTTCCAACTGGTGGTAGCCTCTTTAAGAAGATTAGTACCAGTGAGCCGGAAATGTGGATCAAGCCTTTAATTGGCCCTGAAGAAAGAGCCAAACTTGACAGCCATGCATCCCTTACTTGGTAATGAGGTGGTGCACAATTCTTTAAAGGTATGTACTTTTTAAAAGACCTTTTGCACGTGTACTGTTTCTTAATTAATAGTTTAACATTTTTTATTATGTTTACTATTTTTGCAGACGCACCTTATTGGTCTGGAACTTATGAAGAGAATCTCCAATTATGAAAAAGAGTTGCAAGTGCTGCGTGGGCTTGATGATTTTAAAGCACAATATGAAAGCCTTCAAATAGAGATGGAAGCTCTGGAAGATGAGAGGGATACCTTAAAGGAGCAGTTGAAGATTGTCAAAGGAGAGCTAGCAGTGGAGAAGGCTTCTTCCAGCCAAGCTAATAAAGACAAGGATGCTCTTGAATCTTCTTTTGCCGAGCAACTGTCAAAAGCCACGGAAGAGGTCTGGTATTTGAAGGATTTGTTGGGGCAAAAAGAAGAGTACTCTGGAGAACTCGTACGTAATCTCTCCCAAGCCCAAGAAGATCTTCGTGAAGCTTTGGCGAAGGTCCAGAATCTGGAGGAGTCAGTCGCACCTTTGAAGGTTGCCCTTGAAGCTGCTGAAGCTGAAAATGACAACTTGAAGAATGAACTTCAGGTATGGTCGAGAGACTATAATGAGCTTGAAGAGTCAACAACTGTTGAAGTGAGTTGGGCATATATGAATGCTCGCCACGACACACTGATGGAGATGAGTCAAGTAGGCTTCGATCTTGATGCTGAGATTGCAAAGTCTAAAGAAGCTATAGATAAGACTCAGCAAGGTCTTGATCTCTCTCCAGTTGATGAAGCAGCGGACGACCCTCTAGAAGAAGAAGATGGCTCTCCTCCTCCTCCTCCTCAAGAATGAAGAATTTCTAATCATCTCCTTTTTTTTATTTTTTATATTGGATTGGTGTAATTACTCCCAGCTCCATCGGAAGTAAATTTGAAATTTCTAAAGTCCCCAACTGACAACTTAGGGGCATCTAAAAAATGTACATATTTATGTGGTTAAGTACTTAGTTTAGTACTTAGTTTTTTACTTAGCCGCTTTTATATTAATACAATGCTTCTTTCTTTAGACTTTTATGAATTTTGAGCCTTACTCTTTACTCAAGTCTATCGCTTTTGCTTTTGTGAGGTTTTCGTTCGTACCTCTTAGCTTCTTTGCATAAAGATGCGTGCTTTACTTTGAACCCTTTTATGATGGGTGTAGTATAAGCTTTAGCCTTTATAAGAAGCTTTGTTTGTGAATTAGGGCCCTTTTAATTAATGTTTTAATGAAGAAGACGTCTCAACTTCATTGAAAATTCAATAGAGTAATAGGAATTTTCCACATGTTTTAAGAATGTTTTTGTGAGAGGTTTTTGCTTGAACTTTCACAACATTTTGCATATGTTACGTTTGTCATCTAAAACTCGTGTTGCATCTGTTTTGTTTTAACAGATTTAATAATCACTTGTATTTCATAACTGTTTTTAGTAGATAACAGTTTTTTCGAGTCAATACAAGGAAGTAACTGTTTTTCATTAGTACCAGTTTTCGTAAGTATTGGGTTTTGTACCACGACTGTTTTATTTGCAACAGTTGTAAGTACGAGAGAAATGTATTGTAACTCGTAACTATTTTATTTGATAACAGTTTTGAGAATATATACAAGGATTTTGATCTTTCATCCGT
>MDKH01239994.1:0-16618 GCA_005239495.1 Nicotiana undulata
ATACATACATACATACATACATACATATATATATATATATATATATATATGTATGTATGTATGCGGCGTGCAGCCCGATCCCATAAAGTATAATAATATAATATGTTGTTGCGGCGTGCAACCCGATCACAAAATGTCACTCTCACTCAGGACCTTGGCCTCACTCAGTCATCACTCTCTCCAGTCTCACTCACCGGCTCACAATGTGATGAAATTAGCCCGACAATAATGATATGATGTATAAATAACAACAACTGAGACTAAGATATGATATGAATGCATGAATATAACTGAGTACGTTATTTCAACGGAAATCGGTGAGATGACAGCAAGAAATACCCACTATGAGTACAAACAATATCACCATAAAGCCTAAACAAGATATTTAGCATGATTAACAACTCAATTACTTTATCACTTGGTGAAAAATACAATATCATAAAATAGGGCCATGGGAACAATAGAGTCCTTATTCACAGGGTGCACGCCCACACGCCCATCACCTAGCATGTGTGTCACCTCAATACCAATCACATAACACATAATGCGGGGTTTCATACCCTCAGCACTAAGTTTAGAAGAGTTACTTACCTCGAACGAGCCAATACCAATGTCGAGCAGGCCAGGCGATGCTCCAAAGATGCCTTCACGCGTGTTCCGACCTCCAAACGGATCGAAACTAACCAGAAACAACTCAAATACATCAAACAATACTAAAGAAATCAATCCCAATTGAAAAGGTCGAATCGTTAATCAAAAACAAAAAATTGCAAAATTTCCCAACCCGGGCCCGCACCTCCTAACCCGACAAAACTCACAAAATCCGATAATGCATTCAATTATGAGCCCAACCATACTAATTTCACTCAAATCCGTCTCTGAATCTATTTTCAAAACTTAAAAATTCACTTTATGAAACATTAGGCAAAAACCCCTCAATTTCACTTTGCAATGATCTATCAAATCTCAAAAACGAAGATGCATTCATGAAATATAACAAAATCCAAGTAGAAAACACTTATCCCAATCCATATGGTGAAAATCATCTCCAAAATCTCCCAAATCCGAATCCGTCTCCGAATCGATGTTCAAAACTTAAAAATTCACTTTAGGAAAAAACCCCTAAATTTCACTTTGCAATGATCTATCAAATCCCAAAAATGAAGATGGATTCATGAAATATAACCAAAATCGAGTATAGAACGCTTATCCCAATCCATATGGTGAAAATCGCCTCCAAAATCTCCCAAATCCGAGCTCCCCAACTGTCACGACCCCAAATTCTAACAGGTTGTGATGGCGCCTATCGTGGAACTAGGCTAGCCAACCATCACCTTACTACGCGTTATTCAATAATAATAGTTCACAATTAAATAATAAGCATGCAACCATAGCATAAATAATACAAATATGTATTAACGTCCCCATAATAATCTAAACAACCTCCCAAGAACTGGAGTCAAAAGTCATGAGCATCTAAGAATAAATAAATCTAACTCTGCTAAAACTATAATATATGTCTCTGAATCAATGCTAATACTAAATAAGGAAGGGAAATGCAGAAGCTGTGGACGCTGGATAGCTACATCGAAATCCCGTAAATGCTGATATCGAACCTGCGTCAGCTACTGCTGCGAACTAGTACCTGGATCTGTGCACAGAGGCACAGGGAGTCTTTATGAGTACGCCAACTCAATAGCAATGAAAAGAAATCACAATCTGAGAATTATAAAGCACACAAACAGATACACCATTTCACAACAACTATTAAAATACCAAGTCACCAAGTAGTATTCATCAAATAATAGGTTCGAAATCGGTTTCCAGAAATCCCTTGAAAACAAGTACAATACCAGTATATCTCAGTAAAATTCTCAGTAAAACAAGTTTAAAAAATGAAGTAAATAAATCCGACCTGGTGCAGGATACACATCCATATTGGGCCTACCAATGAACTCCAAATCAACATTGGTCACCCACAATAGATATATGGTTCCACAATGACTGAATCACAACACATACTCTCCTAGTCCCAACTCGGGCTATATTTTCACAGGACACAACCACGAAACAATCTACTCATGGGAACTCCCAGTCTCCAAATCCATAGAACACACAAATCAGCATATCTGATCTCATCTCTATCGCATGGATGCCTAACACTTCTCCAATAGAAGATCATTCCACAAGGAATACTTTTATAATTCTTCTGTGCCACAAAGCAAAATTTGAGCATCAGCAATTGATCAACTAGGAGAGCACCGCAATACCAATGAAGTATCCATAATCGAAACACGTCGCCCCTTCTGAAATGTACATTATCATCAAACCATACTAAGTAGTAATAGCATTTACCCAATCTCCTTCATAACTGAACTGTGACCTTGCCCATGCAAATCTCCATCCCACACTTCACACCACAAATATTGTGCCATCGTATGAAAAATACGAGAACTTCATAGTCCGCTCCGAGTCAAAAGAAACTACTCACTCAATTAGCCGAGAACTTTTCATTTGATCTCATCCAGGAGAAAATCACAATATGCAACATGCCCCTCGCACCAATAGGAAATATATATCTCAACCCGTGGTAGAAATCATCAAGAACTCTCTTAAACCCATTTACACTTAACCACACCATTAGGATTGAATTCCTCTAGCTCAACCAAACTACGCAAGCCATAACAACCCGAGAGTATCACCACAAAACACCTGAAAAAACACATTACATCATAAGAACCAGAATAGCCAATCACATATGTTACCATGCTGATCCATCCCGCCACCAAGCTATCCTAATTCTCCGAGTTCCTTCTGGATTACCTTCAAATTGATACTTCTCATTGTCATAATACCACAATCTGCAACCAAAACTCACCACACGAGACCCTAGCATAAAACCATATCGTCCTAAGGCTCATAAGTCGATGAATGTTATCTTAAGCACCACAAAAGTACCATAACCGAGATACCCACTCTGAAGAGACCTTTTGTGAATCTAAAGTCGTTACCTTCACCTTCTGATACTGAATGTAGAATCCATAATGATATAGAAATACTGCAAGCACATCCAATGTAACTCTCAGCTTCTAGCCATATACAAATCTGCAACATTCTCAATTGCACGTATAAATCTTGAATTCATTAAAACCATTCTTGAGAGTCATCCACTCTACTTGAATCTCAGTAGCCCCCCAAATGGATCGAACGACTTGTACCCCATTTGCACCCAAAACCTTAAGAATTAATTCACACCTCTAAGCAATCGAGAAAATTTCTACTCCATGAGCACTACATCCTTCACGTTTAACCCCCCAATCATTCCATGATTTCCATATACCCTTAGAGTGTAATACAACTTGTATCTAAAAATTCCCTTACTCGAGAGATCCTCGATCTCAACCTTCGTAAGCCATAACTGATTCACCATTATACCTCAAACTGAAACCAATACAACACCTAACCGCGTCATCAACCCGTCGATAGCAGACTCCCCCACTTGGCTCAAAGCCAATGAATAAAGCATTTGATAACTTATAATACCCATACTCTATTGCTGCCCTAAATCCCGCGCTGAAATTCAACTAAGTCCTTAATAAGCTTATGTAACACAAACCATATAATACCTCAAATCATCTTCTAAGCTCGTGTTCATCCTCGTGACAGTCCAGCCAACCTCCTCAAGCGATCCAAACCCAGGTTCTACACATATAACCCACAGATAAAAGAAAACTCTCCACATAAACAACATAGGGATCACACAACCTCAGTACACCCCGCAGGTGATAACCCACCTGCTAAGCCTCAAACTAACATCTCTCTACGCCCTTCCCCAGTCATAACTATTACACAATCACTTACTCTTCCTAAGTCTAAACTCATATCACTACATGAAAATCTATTTCACTCCTCAACTAAACAACATGAAAAGATCCTTCAACACACCCATAACTCGAGACTATACATCAAATCAAGATGGAAATCAAACACCCAATAGTTCTTTCTATATATCAAGCAAACCTTTCTCGTCACATTCAAACCATATGAACACATCACGCAACCACATCATACTCATCATGTAGCCATCAGGCCACAAATTAAACTAATACGGACACTAACGCGCATATAAATCCAAAACCACGTGCTCACACAATCAACATCTTTGTGCTCAAGCTACAGTCAAAACCCGACCTCAAGTCCTCCAAATTGGACCATCATCAACACATAGAAATCATATCTCGCAACTCATCCAACATAACTCGTCGATGCACAGCTAATACTGAGCGCTCATGTGCACTACGAATGCGTGGAAGAAATTCAAAGGATTACGCTTCAAGCTGAATCAATGTCGCACGACAAGGAAAGAAAGATGGGAAGTATATCCTAAATGCCCTGTAGCCTCTCGAAGATAGGTATGGACGTCAGCAAACTGATCCGCAACACTCTACTAGACACTCGCTCATGACTTGTAGAACCTATGAACCTAGAGCTCTGATACCAACTTATCACGACCCAAAATTCGCCAGTCGTGATGGCACCTGATCGAACCAGCTAGGTATGCCAATTAACAATTATCTAGTTTCATATAACTTAATAAAACAATTAAACAAAAGAATTATCTAAATCTTATACATTTTTCAATGACTGGTAGTACAAATCATGAGCTTCTACGAATGGAGTTTACACAGCAACAATGAAACAAATACACAGTCTGTTTGAAAAGTACCTACACAGATTTTTATAAGCTAAGGCTACTCCGAACAAAGGAGTCAGCTACAACAGGGACGCAGGTACATCTTTAAGTCCCGCAACCATCAAGCACAACAACAACAACAACCGACTTTTGCACGCAATGTCCACAAGTGCAGTATCAGTACAACCGACCCTATGTACTGAGTAAGTAACAGACCTAACCTTAGGTTGAAAGCAGTGACGAGCTAACACAGGATCGAGTCCTATGCAATAATTCCACAATAGCTCATAACAACATAAGTGCAAGTATAAACGAGATGTCTCTAAAGTAAAATACTCAGCTCGTTCACAGTTCCAGAAAATGGTCATGCTTTTCAAATACCTTAGTAAAAGAAAATCCCAGATCTCTTACCGAAAATTCCATAAGTACGAATAAGTTTAAAAATAGTAATTTTCCAAAAATCCTTTCCACAATAAATAAAAGTTTCATCTTCTTCCCAAATAACAAGTATAACGTGCTCCATACCCATATATCAATGTGTATAATAAGTCATGAATGACGTGATACTATATAGCATGAGGAAAAATGCATATCTATGCCTGTATGTCATGTATGCATGTAATTCCATGTATTTCAGAGATGAAACATGTACTCACACTCTCAGAGTACTAAATCTCATTGTCTCGCATCCTCTCTTACTAAGATCAATACTAAATCACTCAGCGTTGTACAATAACTGCTGCACCGTGCAGCCCGGTCCATATATATATATATATATATATATATATATATATATATATATATATATATATATATATATATATATATATATATATATATATATATATATATTGCTGCGGTGTGCAGCCCGATCCCATAAAGGCAATATATTATTGCGGCGTGCAGTCCGATCCCATAAAGTATAATAATATAATATGTTGCGGCGTGCAACCTGATCCTATAAAGTATAATATAACATGTTGCGGCGTGCATCCTGATCCCAAAGTGTCACTCTCACTCAGACCTTCGGCCTCACTCAGTCATCAGTCTCTCCAGTCTCACTCACGGGCTCACAATGTTATGAAACTAGCTCGACAATAATGATATGATGTATAAATAACAACAACTGAGACTAAGATATGATATGAATGCATAAATATGACTGAGTACGTTATTTCAATGAAAATCAGTGAGATGAAATTAAGACATAACCACTATGGGTAAAAACAATATCATCATAAAGCCTAAACATGATATTTTGCATGATTGGCAACTCAATTACATTATCACATGGTGAAAAACACAATATCATAAAATAGGGCCACTAGGCAGGGCCATGGGAACAAAAGAGTCCCTATTCACAAGGTGCACTCCCACACGCCCGTCACCTAGCATGTGCGTCACCTCGATGCCAATCACATAACACATAATGTGGGGTTTCATACCCTCATCACTAAGTTTAGAAGAGTTACTTACCTCGAACGAACCAATACCAATGCCGAGCAGGCCAGGCGATGCTCCAAAGATGCCATCCCGCATGTTCCGACCTCCAAACATATTGAAACTAACCAGAAACAACTCAAATACATCAAACTATGCTAAAGGAACCAATCCCAATTGAAAAGGGTCGAATCATTAATCAAAAACCCAAAATTGGCCAAATTGCCTAACCCGGGCCCGCACCTCGTAACCCGACAAGACTCACAAAATCCGATAACCCGTTCAATTATGAGCCCAACCATATGAATTTTACTCGAATATATCTCTGAATCGATGTTTAAAACTTAAAAATTCACTCTATGAAACTTTAGGCAAAAACATTAAATTTCACTTTGAAATGATCAATCAAATCCCAAAAACGAAGATGGATTCTTGAAATATAACCAAAACCGAGTAGAGAACACGTATCCCAATCCATATGGTAAAAATTGCCTCCAAAATCTCCCACATCCGAGCTCCCCAACTCAAAATATGACCGAATGAACAAACCCTTATTTTATATATTTTTCTACCGGCTATTCTACCTCCTTTCTTGTGCCAAATGATCCCGAAACCTGCTTTTTATGCCTTCAATGGATTCCTTGTGAACTTTTAGTCAGGTTAGGCTTTTGAATCACTCAATTTGACCGTATAATGAAGGAGATATGTTGGTTTCAATATATGATAATAGTGTAGATTTTTAAATATGAATTCAGTGGCAATTTCGCTATTAATCAGAAAAAATCTAATAACCCAATTTTTAGTAACATGACCATAAATTCCTTATACGATGTCTAAATTCGACGATTCTTTATTCTATGGCTTCGTAATTACGGTACGCATCTAATTCTTTAATCAAAACAGAAATCGGATCTCATTTCTTAATATGATACCATTTATGCTTGAAGAAACGACGTCGAAACATAAGAAAAACGAGTGTGACGCAGCCCAAACCTATCCGAAACTCACCTGAGCCCCTAGGGACCCTGTACGAACATATTAACAAGTCTCATAACATAACACGAACCAAGTCAAGACCTCAAATCATGCATAACAACATTTAAACGACGAAACGCGCCTTAAATCAAACTAAATCAACTTTTGAACTTTCGGCTTCCAAAAACTCGGATAAGGTTCTTAATACCACCAATTCATCCGGATCACAATTATACAAGGAAGGATCCATTCTCTTCTCAAATGATTAAGGAAAATAAGCTCTGACCTTTTTAAGTATTCAATTATTAACTCGATAATTTCACTATGCTAATATCATTGATAAACTCACATGAACAACAAGCAACGCATGCTAGTGGGTCTTAAACTACCCGGACAAGGCATAACAGTATCTATGCACGGACTCCCGTCACCTCGTGTGTACGTAGCCCCCGCAAATAATGGCATATATATATTCATTTAGTTCACCTAGGGGGACAATTGCCCCTCACAAAGTTAGAAATGAGACTTACCTCGCTCCGAAACTTCATAACCGGCTTCCAAGCCCTCCCGATGACTCCAATTGATGCACATTGCTCAAAACTATCCAAATAACGGTAAACCAATGAAAATATACCCTAATGTTCATAACAAATTCAAATTATATCATTTCCCAACTCTACTCAATGAATTGACCAAAATTCCCTCGGGCCCACGTGCCCGGATTCCAAAATTTCTCGAAGATAAACTCTACCCATAGCTTTACTAATTCATTTACACAATTAACTCAAATATTCATGCTCAATTCGTGGCTAAAATCCAATTTACCTAATTTCTAGGTCTCCTTCAAAAATCACAAGTTTTCCCATAATTTCATGTCTAATTCCATGAATAAACCTTGAACTTATCTTGGAAATGAGAAGGAATCACTTACCTCTTGATTCTTGATGAAAATCCCCCTTTGAAAACCTCCAAAATCGCCCCAACCAAATGAAAATTATGAGCGAAATGGCAAAAACCCGCTTTAAATTGACCACTGCCCAGATACAACCCCTATGCGATCGCACAACCAGGCCCGCGATCGCACAGGCCATTTCCCGCCCTCTCCGCGATCGCATCTCCAGCCATGCATTTGCACAGGCCAAGCCTCAGCCTCCCAAATGCTCCCTTGTGCGATAGCACTGCCTACCCTCCGATCGCAAAGGCAATCTCCAGCCTTCTCTACGATCGCACGCATACATACGCGATCACATAGGAAAAACCCTCGCCCCTCAAATTCTTCTCTGCGATCGCACTACTAAGGCTGCGATCGCGTTGAACCCCCAAAACACCAGAATAACAGCAGCAATTCAACACTTGGAATTAATCTGGGACCACCCCGAAACACACTCGAGGCCCTAGGGACCCCGTCCAATCACACGAGTCAGTCCCATAACCTCACACGGACTTGCTCGAGGCTTCAAATCACATTAAACAACGACGAAATCACGAATCGCACTAAAATTCAATTTTATGAACTTTGAAATTTCAAACTTCCACATTTGATGTCGAAACCCGTCAAATCACCTCCGATTGACCCCATATTATGCACACAAGTGATATTCAACATTACGGACCTACTCCAACTTCCGGAATCGCATTCCGACCCCGATATCAAAATTTCCACTTCCGGTCGGATTCTTCAAAACCTTCAACTTTCTATCTTTAGACAAATGACTTCAAAATAACCTACGGACATCCGAATTCACTTCATTACGCTCCAAACTCCATAATCACCATACAAAGCTTTTCCCAGACTCGGAATCCCAAACGGACATCAATATCATTGAAATGCACTTCAAGCCAATCTTAGCAAATTCCTTCAAAAATGCTAACTTCCCCAATATTCGCTGAAATGCTCCCGGGTTATCCAAAACCCGGTCCGGACATATGCCTAAGTCCGAAATCATCATACGAACCTGCTGGAACCTTCCGATCCTGATTCCGAGGTCGTTTACTTCAAATTCCTATCTTAATCAATTTCTTCAACTTAAAGCTTCCGAAATGAGAATTTTCCTTCCGATTTAACTCCGAACTTTCCAAATTTCAACTCCGACCATACGCACAAGTCATAATACCTGAAATGAAGTTGTTCATGACTTCCAACCACTGAACGACGCGCTAGATCTCAAAACGACCGATTGGGTTGTTACATTCTCCCCCACTTAAACAGATGTTCATCCTCGAACATGCTAAGAACTTCTCTTGAGTTATCTGTAATCACTGATCATCATCTCGTGCACCTGCCTGTGCTGTCACAACCCAGTTGAACACATAAGCTTTGATAACCTCTTTTATCCATACAGCAAGTTCCGAACTCAATTCCAACACGAGAAATTCTCTGCCAGGCCTGTTCGAACATATGAACACCGTATCCACTACCTCACGAGGCTCCAGAACACAATTGTGTACCTTTGATGAATCAGCACGATACACCGCATAATCCGTCATCTAACCATAGTGACGCCGCCTGAATCCGCCCTGAACCTTAATAGCCATAATTCCACGAATCTGATGCTCTCAATGCACTTTATAAGGTATATACATACACCCTGCTATACTGCTGACGATATCACCACAACGCAGGAGATGCGTAGACATTCCTAACCAACTTAAGAGTTAACCATAACATTGAAATTCTTTCTCTTGACTTAGATCATCATCTCATTGCAGACCAAATAATGGTGATTGTCCTGAAGTTAACTTCACATAATATCATCGCACTTGACCCCCGATACAATAATCTCGTCTCACCCAGTATGAACTGTTCAGATAGCAAATCATCCCGGACATGACCAACAACCACACAGAATACCAAAGTGCGCCAATAGGCCACGACTCGAACATGATACATAAGAAATGACTTAGGAAAGGACTAATCAACTCACGCAACTAATACGAACTTCCCTCAGAAAAATAGGAAGTACAACATAAGAGAAATAAATATAAGGAACTGTACCCATCATCAAAATGTCGCGGCGTGCATTCCGATCCAAATAACATACCCATGGCCACGTGCAACCCGATCCCATCATAGAATTCTCATAAGGAGATATACACGGAGCTGAATTGCTCATTATTACAAATTACTGAATACCGGTCACAAGCACGCTAAGTGCATAATACCATTCTAGGGAGACTGATACAGTCATATGCTACAAACTCAAGCACAACTGAGGTGTGATATATAATCTGATTCTCAAGAGCCACTCTGCTCACATAACCTAATCACTACGCGGAATCTCAACACAAAAGAAATTATCAAATCGTTTCACAACCCACACGACACAATGATAATATACATGAATTGACGAAGGTGGAACAACATCTGATATTCCACACCCCTCCTCGAGGAGTGCTATACTAAAATGAACACATCTAACTCACATGAATCCAATGATATTGTTTTAATCATTTCTAGAAATTCATTTGTCAAACCTGATAAGGTTCTTAATACCACCAATTCATCCGGATCACAATTATACAAGGATCCATTCTCTTCTCAAATGATTAAGGAAAATAAGCTTTGACCTTTTTAAGTATTCCATTATTAAATCGATAATTTCACTAGGCTAATATCATTGATAAACTCACATGAACAACAAGTAAGGCATGCTAGTGGGTCTTAAACTACCCGGACAAGGCATAACAGTAGCTATGCATGGACTCCCGTCACCTCGTGTGTATGTAGCCCCGCAAATAATAGCATATATATATTCATTTAGTTCACCTAGAGGGACAATTCCCCCTCACAAAGTTAGAAATCCGAAACTTCATAATCGGCTTCCAAGCCCTCCCGACGACTCCAATTGATGCACAACGCTCAAAACTATCCAAATAACGATAAACCAATGAGAATATACCATAATGTTCATAACAAATTCAAGTTATATCATTTCCTAACTCTGCTCAATGAATTGACCAAAATGCCCTCGAGCCCACGTGACCGAATTCCGAAATTTCTCAAAGATAAACTCTACCCATAGCTTTACTAATTCAATTACACAATTTACTCAAATATTCATGCTCAATTCGTGGCTAAAATCCAATTTACCTAATTTCTAGGTCTTCTTCAAAAATCACAATTGTTCCCACAATTTCATGTCTAATTCCATGAATAAACCTTGAACTTATCTTGGAAATGAGAAGGAATCACTTACCTCTTGATGCTTGATGAAAATCCCCCTTTGAAAACCTCCAAAATTGCCCCAACCAAATGAAAATTATGAGGGAAATGGCAAAAACCCGCTTTAAATTCAACACTGCGCAGATACAACCCCTATGCGATCGCACAACCAGGCTCGCGATCGCACATGCCATTTCCTGCCCTCTCCGCCATCGCATCTCCAGCCATGCATTTTCACAGGCCAAGCTTCAGCCTCCCAAATGCTCCCTTGTGCGATAGCACTGCCTACCCTTCGGTCGCACAAGCAATCTCCAGCCTTCTCCATGATCACACGCATACATCCGCGATCGCATAGGCAAACCCCTCGCCCCTCAAAAAAATAAAGTACAGATCCATAGGAGGGAGACTTTGTCAGCTGCGGAACGCCTCCGGATGATGCAACCCGTATAAGTCTCCAAGTCAGTCGCAGTGCTACGAAGGTACCTGTGCAACAAAATGCACAACAAGTGTAGTATGAGTACGAAAATAATGTCTACTCAGTAAGTGTCTCGCCTAACTTCAAAGAGGTAGTGACGAGAGGTCGAATTAGACACTTGCTATAGGTCGGATAAATATAAACAAGTTAGGTGCTAAGCATAAGAATCATAATCAAATAAACAATAATCGGAGATAAGAAATATACTTAGGCAGATAAACATGTATAAATCACAAGAAAATATGCAGCATTTATCATGCGCCACAAAATGTCGAGGGTCGAACGGCGCGGACCAACAATAATAAATTGTGCACTGCCGAGGGTCAAACGACGCGAACCATAGATGTATCTACTTTCCCCGCTCGCGAATCGATCATGTGACGCGGTCAGCATAATAATAATAAGGCTAACCTGCTCGCGAATCATACCTGCGACTCAGGCGCTCATAATGTCACACCCCAAAAATCGAGGGACTCGACCGGCACTCAACCGGGTGACCCCAGTCAAGCGGACCTGGATTTGCCTTTCCTACCCCACGCATTTCCCCGCGTTTACCATACACATTATTCCTTATGAAATAGCAAGTTTGTGTTTAAACATAGATTTACAAATTGTTCTCCTTTCTACCTTTTTAACATATTCAACATTTGATCACCCAAAAGCATACATGATACGTACATACATTCATTTACCAACGTGGACCACGATTCTGAGCACGTACAGTTACTACCCCAAAAAACAAATGTACATCACCCACATTGTGTCTACGGGGCCTCTATGAATACTAAGGAATTATACAATACTTTCCGGCAACAAGGCCCCGGCTATACCTTACAATACATAACAGACTCAAAAGGAAGTGTCATGAACCACACACGGCCCCGAGAGGAAGTGGGGCGCACCAGTACAACTGACGGGATGGAGAGGAGGCACTAGTGACGGTGGGCTGAATTGCCTGCTATGGAACCACCTACATTCAATATAAAAATGTAGCGCCCCCGGCAAAAGGGACGTTAGTACCATTGAATAGTACTAGTATGTGTGAACAAACTTTACTCTAAGCAAAATCAGGAAATGCACAGGTAGCAAACAGTTAAGCAAACTGACACGTAATACACAGTGATGCAGAACAATTGCAATTAAGGGTCTCACAGATTTTTCATTTCAAAACAATCACACTCCACCCTTGTTCCTTCTCAACATTCCACCCTTATTACTTCATGTTGCGGCGCGCAACCCGATCCCACCTGACAGTCACATTTCAATATCATTTATTATGTTGCAGCGCGCAACCCGATCCCACCGGACAATTTACATTCCACCCTTATTCCTTCGTGTTGCGGCGTGCAACCCGATCCTACCGGACATCACAATTCATAGGAAACAACAACAGTTCACAATTCAATCAAATGGCTTCAAACCATCAAGACTACCATTTCATAACAACTAAACAATCATGTGCTCATAATAGTTCTTACCAGCCAATCATTTAACCAAAAAGGTGTTCATCAAAAAGAATATGATTTCATTTCAATCAACAACTCATAAGAAGCCAAGCCACAATAAATCTTACCAATAGTGCATCACATAAGATATTGCCATGATCATGAAGCTCAATTAACTCATTTCCCGACCTTCTTTCGTCACTTGTTACATAGCCCTTGGTACAAAATTACATACACACATTGCGTTCATTACCATCATTTCATACCATCACGTTTTAGAATTTAGACATTTAGCAAGTCTTACATTTCAACACACTCATTCCACAGACAATTTGTTCACAGTTACTCCACAAGAAAACTCATACCGTATGTTTGGGCATCAATAGGGTGATTTTACGGAGATTAAAGTTAGACATACATACCTGGAGTCGAAATTTCCTTTTAACCTCTATTCACAATTCACCGAACCGTCTAGTACTATCAATCTAGTTCATAATGTAACACATTTATCTTAGAATCGAGAATCATGAATACAATTTGAACTCGTTAAGGCATTTTATCGAATACTATGTGACCCCTTAGATTACCACCCCTTCTTTGTGATATTTACTCCAACCCACTTCCTCTTACTAGGTTATGGACATAAATGAGAATGCATGCAAGTCTTTACATTTTGTCTTCAAGGACCAATTATGGTGAGTCCCATTTCTATTTGAAAATCTGAGAAGTTAAAGAAATTGGGGTGAATATTTACCTGTTCCAACGAAGAAGAAAACAATTACTCAAAAATCCTCCCGGCCTGAGTGACTTTAGAAAATCAAATTGAGTGATGAAAGAACTTTCTCTCTCAAGGACCCTCTCTTCCCCTCTCTATTTTGCTCAGAAAAGGGTTAAAATTGAAGGGAAAAGGTGTTTTATTTAACAGGGGGTCGGGTTTTAAAAATTAGAAAATAGGATCCCCGACACGGAATGCGGTCAGGAATGCGATCGCATTCCTGTTTTGCAGTCCGCATTCCG
Source organism: Nicotiana undulata (assembly GCA_005239495.1). Classification (NCBI taxonomy): domain Eukaryota; kingdom Viridiplantae; phylum Streptophyta; class Magnoliopsida; order Solanales; family Solanaceae; genus Nicotiana; species Nicotiana undulata. The sequence continues at coordinate 14,208 of MDKH01239994.1, forward strand.
GTCGCATAATGGCCCTCAAAACGGGCCAAAAAAGGAAGCACACTGCCCAGGTATGCGACCACTATGCGGTCCGCATACCTGTTATGCGATTGCATAGTGCGTCGCATAACCTCCCTCACAAAAACAAAGGGCAATAATGCGACAACTATGCGGTCCGCATAACCAAAATACGATCGCATTCTAGACCACATAATTGTCCTCAATTTGGGAAGTGGTCTGCCCATGTATGCAACCATTATGAGGTCCGCATACACGTTATTGATGCGCTCAATTTACACCTTAAAAGAATGTAAGCGATCGTTTTCAAATATAGTAACCCAACAAGGTTGGGGTCGAATCCCACAGAGAACAATATGAGGGCGTTTAGGAATGCTAGAGAATTATCACTTATCGCGCAGTGCCAAACAAATACATTTTTGGTGTAGAAAATTGTTTTATAACTAAATGCGAAAATATAAACTAACCTAGAAAGCAATTAAAATGATCGATGGCAACAAGTATCGATGCTTCGGGTATTACACTCGAGTAACGATCCAATGTATTTCACGATTTTACAAATATGAGCGGGTAATGTTAATTAGCCACGGATAACATTTCTTAATTAGCTTTTCCCAAAGACTAACAAGACTTCCTAATTGAATTATCCCTAACCCAATTAGGAGATTAAGCACTTCCGAGTTTGGCTACAAGTAGTTCAATCCTATCCCTAGGTAGAATCTATAAAATGAGGGTTAAATCCTCAAGTTCTTGTTAATTAATCTTTCCCAACCCCAAATAATCTTTTCCAAAACTAATTCGGAGTTAATGGGCGAGTCCTAGGGTTAGCTAATCCCTTTGGAAACATTAAAGAACAAGAATAATTAAAATAACAAACACCCACTTCACAAATATATGAAAATCATTCAATACATAAGCACAACAAGGTATTTAATCCACACTTTAAACATGAATATTCCCATAAACCATATTCAAGTGTTGGAAAAATACTACACACTTAGATATACAATACAAAGCAAGGAAATGAAGAAATAAACACAAATGGGTAAAGAAAACTTCACCACAATGTCAAATTCTACAAATCCAAAGTGTGTGTGCAAACCCACAAATCAATACTTGTTCTTCTCTACTCAAAATATATTTACAAAGCTAAAGAAATGTCAAAACGATCGATCTCTAATAGATGCCTAAGATGTTTCCAAGGTATGCTTTTTATAGTGGGCCAAAAATTCGAGTGAAAAGTGGACAAAAACACCCCTGTCGGGCTGATATGCGATCGCATTCCTGTCGCATAACAGGGATGCGATTCGCATCTTCACTTTTTTTCGTCGCACATAAAACCCTAGGTCCCAGAGGTTCGTCACATTTGAGAGATGCGGTCCGCATTAGTGATGTGCGATCGCATTCGTGCGTCGCATTTACAATGTAGCTTCAGGCATCAGATGGTGATGCGACTCAAATGCGAACCGCATTTGAGATATGCGATCGCATATTCGACCGCATTTCACTCATTAAACTTGACTCAACTTTCTGTTGCGGTATGCGATCTCTGGGCTCGAAATGCGATTCGCATGTTGCATATGCGATCGCATTCGGCCATTGCTCTCCTCTTTTCTCTTCTTTACTCTCTTTTGCTCAATTTCACTCCAATTTGACCTTAACCACTTCATGGCATCATTTTCCTGCAAATAGAGCAATTATACACTGATAGTAACCTCAAATATCCATTGAGTAACACAAAATCTACTGAAAAGAGGCCAAAATGAGTGGTAAAATCGCCACTCATCAACACCCCCAACTTAGAGCTTTTGCTTGTCCTCAAGCAAATCAAAACTAATCACTCAATGAGGTTCTACTCTTTTAGACACAAGTTTCATTGCTCATATTCAAAATTTACATTTTTTTCACCTAAGCATTAAACTTATGAATTTGGTTGGTACTAATAATTAATCTCAAGTATGCATCTTAATTGAATAATTCCCTCATTTACAAGCAATTTCAAGAGGTGTAACAACAAAGTGACAAGGAAAATCCTCTAGAAGTGACTCAATGACACTAGTCTACTACACATGCTCAACTCGTTTATTATTATTATTATTATATATTTATTTATTTATTTATTTTCGGAAGGTCAATTTCACCATTCAATCCTAATTCATGTGCCCTCACAAGACGAAAAAGAGAAAGAAAGAAAGAAACTCCTAACTCACAATATTTGCAATGTCAACAACAAGTGACATATTTACAAGGCCACTCACACTCACAAAGGACTTTCAAGTGCTACGACCCCTCATACCATAGGAGTGCCCTTATTTTAATTCATAGCATATTCAAGGATATTCGGTTGGAGGTCCCATAAGGACTTTGTAAGCTTGTAATGTAGGTTTAGGTAAAGGTGGGATACTCATTTGGGA
>ML294365.1:0-18113 GCA_005239495.1 Nicotiana undulata
ATGCGTTAGAGAAGGTAAAGTTGATCCAGGAGCGACTACGCACAGCTCAGTCCAGGCAGAAAAGCTATGCAGATCGGAGAGTTCGGGACTTGTCATTCATGAAGGGTGATAAGGTTCTGCTGAAGGTGTCACCCATGAAGGGTGTTATGAGGTTCGGGAAGAGGGGAAAGCTTAGTCCCCGGTATATTGGCCCGTTTGAGGTGCTTAAGAAGGTGGGGGAAGTAGCCTATAGACTTGCCTTACCACCCAGGTTATCGAGTGTTCATCCGGTGTTCCATGTATCGATGCTCCGGAAGTATGTTGGTGATCCGTCTCATGTGATAGACTACAACACAGTTCAGCTTGAGGGGGATATGTCTTATGAGGTGGAGCCAGTGGCTATTTTGGCTCGTGAGGTCAGAAAGTTGAGATCAAAGGAGATAGCATCAGTGAAGGTTCAGTGGAGAGGTCAGCCAGTGGAGGAGGCCACCTGGGAGACCGAGCGGGAGATGCGGAGCAGATATCCTCATTTATTTGAGACTCCAGGTATGTTTCTAGGACGAACGGTTGTTTAAGAGGGGGAGAATGTAACGACCCGGTCCGTCGTTACGCAGTACACACATCTATTCCCTTATTTCTGTCTTGTAGTAGCTCGGTTAGATTGTTCGTGAAGTGTTGGGGTTGGTTGGTTTGGGTTCGGAGTGAAAATAGAGTGGATTGAGACACTTAGTCTCTAACAAGAGCTTTAGAGTTAGAAAAGTCATCTTGGAGTTGACTTATTGGTAAACGACCTCGGAATGCGGGTTTTATGGTTCGGATAGCTTCGTTAGGTGAATTGGGACTTAGGAGTGTGTTCAGAATATTTTTAGGGTGCCCGGTGTAGAATTAGGCTTGAACTGGCAAAGTTAGTATTTTGGCGAATTCTGGTTGATAGGCGAAATTTTCATGCTAGGGTCGGAATGGGATTCCGAGAGTTGCTGTAGCCTCGTTATGTCATTTTGGACTTGCCCGCAAAATTTCAGGTCATTCGGAGATGGTTTGGTTGGGTTTTTGATCAAATGCGTGTTTCGGAAGTTTTTGGAAATCATAGGCTTGAATTGGATGAGAATTTATGGTTTTGATGTTGTTTTTGGTGTTTTAATGGCTCGACAAAGTTTGAATAACCATGTTTGATATGTTGGTATGTTTGGTTGGGGTCCCGAGGGGCTCGGGTTTGATTTCGGGCGTTAAACGGAGAAGTTGGAACTTGAAATGCAGCTGAAGCTGCTGTTGCTGGTGCGATCGCACCTGCGATGCTTGGGCCGCAGGTGCGGATATCGCAGGCGCGAAAAGGATGGCGCAGGTGCGAGGTTTGGTCGCTGGGGCGGAAGGAAGATCGCACCTGCGAGGTCGCAGGTGCGGGAGATGGGGTCGCTGGCGCGGGCTCTGGGTTTTAAGTGAAGAACCGCTGGTGCGGTCAATATGTCGCCCCTGCGGGCCCGCTGTTGCGATAAAGAGGCCGCAGGTGCGAAAGAGGTCGCAAGGGCGGATGGAGGTCCGCACCTGCGATGTCGCAGGCGCGGGAAGAGTATCGCGGGTGCGGGAGCTGGGCAACTTAAGTGGTTTTCGCAGGTGCGGTTGAAAGGTCGCACCTGCGGAGTCGCAGGTGCGAGAAAGGCACCGCTATTGCGGAAATGCCTGGGCAGAACCTATAAAAGGCAGCCTTCGCGAAATTAGTCTTCTTTCACCATTTTTACACTCGGGTTTAAGCTTTTTGAAAGGGTTTTAAGAGAGATTTCATGGGTTCTTCAAAGAGGTAAGTTTCTTGGACTCAAAACTTGTTATATTGTGCATTAAGAATGATTTTAGGTTGAAATCTTTGGTTAAAACAGTAGAAAAATGGTGGTTAGGGCTTGGGTTTAAGAGAGGAAGAATGGGGGAATTGGAGGACCATTTGAGGTCCGATTTTCGTGTTCTTGGTATGGTTAGACTCGGGAAAGGACAAGGAACCTAGTGTTGTGAAAATTTCTGACTTTCGAGACGTGGGCCCGAGGGCCGGGTTTTGACCGAATTCGGGATTTTGGTATTTTTGCTAAATTTTGATTTGGGGATTGTTCCTTAGCACATTGTGACGCTATGTAATTGATTATTGATAGATTTGGAGCATTTGGAGGCCGATTCTCGAGGAAAGGGCCCGGCGGAGTAGAGTTGAGCCGGTTTCGAGGTAAGTAACGGCTTCAACCTTGGAACTGAGGGGTTCAAAACCCCAATGTACATGCTAATTGATGATAGTTACTATGATACACTCGCCAAGTGACGGGCATATGAGTGTTGGTTGATTTGTTGTGGCCCGGCTTATCCCCAGGCACGGTTTAACTGTTGTTCCACCATGATATCGGTACTGTGAAGGCTATTAATGCGTAGAAACTAAAAGAAACATAACAAGTATAAATGATAAGACTTCATGTCTATATGTGGAGACCGGAAAGGGTCCGTTACTGTTGTTTCTATTGCGAACTTTACTTGTGAATACTCAGTCCTGTTATATACATGTATTCATATTTCAGTCTCAGAAATCATTTATTTATCATGCATTGCCATTGTTTGTGTTGTTTACATAATGAGAGTGTTGTGAGGAGACTGGAAATTTTGACTGAGTATGGGCCTAGAGCCGAATGTTGAGATGATATACCCTTCGTGGGCTTGATATATATATAACGCTTGAGCCATATCCTTGGCGGCCCCTCCGGAGTCTTTACACCCCCAGTGAGCGCGCAGTTATTGAGGGATGGATTTCCCTGGACATGGATTTGTCCGGGATATGAGATATTGAGGGATGGATTTCCCTGGACATGGATTTGTCCGAGATATGAGATATAGAGGGTTGGATTTCCCTGGCACATATACTGTTTATAAGCTATGGAGGGATGGATTTCCCTGGTACAGATTATGGATGAGTGTGATATCCCGGAGATGGATTTCTCCGAAAGGCTGAATTGGCCTGCTCCCTCGGTACTTAGTGACTGAGTCACCACGTCGTACATGTTACGGGATGGATTTCCCTGGGCCAATGGCCAATTATGTGTACCGAGAGGACCACCTGTGAGAGTTGCATGCTACATACATGGCATTTATTTGTTATTCACGGATTTTGACTAAGTTCTAGGGTCATATACATAACATGATTATCACTGATATTCTCGGTTATTTCTGAAACATTCATTATTCGAATTGTTATTTACGGAGGTTGAGTTCGTCACTACCTCCTCAGACCGTAGGTTGTTTTCGTTACTTACCTGCACACTGTGTGTGCAGATCCAGGTGCACCGAGATTTGGCACGGATCGGTGATAGCAGCTTATCTCTCAGAGCCGACGAGGTAGCAGCTGGCGTTCGCTGTGCCGTCCCTCTTTTCCTTATTTTCCCTCCTGTATTAGAAATTGGAAACTTAAGACTTTAGTATTATTTCTCAGTTATATTCATGTTAGTAGCTCATGACTGCGTGACTCCAGATCCTAGATTGATTGTTGGAGCTTATTTCTTCTGTTAGACTGTTTTAAATGATTAAAAATTTCCGTATTTCTATGAGTTGAGCCAATAATGAGTAAATTTCTCTAGTAAATGAATTGAGTATTGTTGTAACGGTTGGCTAGCCTGGTTCCACGACAGGCGCCATCACAACCCGGAAACGGGTCGTGACAAATATATAAAGTTCAGTTTCACTTTACAATGATTCTGAAAATGAATGAATACATGTTGTTTGACTAAAATACAGATTTTTGAAGAAAAACTGCACGAAGGCAGTAAAAAATAGAATATCCCTAAACTAATGCTCCTTGAGAATCTTTGTTTTGACTAGACCATCCACTTTCTGCTTGTGCTCTCTAAGCGACCAAAAGAAAACAAAAAAGAACATTTTTATGCATTTTCATGGAATGAACCTGACCATAAAGAAGGTCAGATTCACCTCCAATAATGCCAAACAATTAGAAACTTGACATTTATCCTATGTTAGAAAATACTTAACTAAATTTCAGCAAGCATTCACTCACGTCCTAACACAAGATTTGCATATAAATTTAAATAAATAAACTCAAACAAAACCAATAGGTTTCACACAACAACATAGAGCAGAGATTTCAGATCTAAAACTTTCATTTATAATAAGGTGTTACATACCTCAAAAGTGAGAAAGAAATAGCAGGACAAGATCTAGACCAAATAAAGGTCCAGGAACTGGAGGTTTAAAGCTCAACAAACAAACCAACAGCCACACACCACAGTAAGAAACCCAAGAAAGCAACCACTTGAATACCAAAAAAAACTCGAGTAAAACTAGAAATTAAAATCAGTCCTTCAAAGAAAGGAGACCACAGCTACAAAAAATCCAAGTTCTAAACTACTTTTACACTCATTATACTGTATATTTGTTTCGGTTTTTTCAAGATAGTAAAAGTGTAATTTCAGATCTTAAGAGTGTAGAAAATCTATTTTTCAGAGGAAAAATAAAGTATATGAAGAGATCTCTAAAGTGTTTGTAAAAACCTCTAAAATCTGTGGGTAGAGGCCTCAAATTCAGTGTGTATCCCCTTTTTTCAGAGAATGAGGTAGTGTATATATATGGATTTTAGGATAGCATCCTATTTAGCATATTCCCTATCCTAATTGGGCTGAAATAGTACAGGTACAACTGTTAATCCTATCCTATTGGACAACTATACCTTCTTCCAGAACCTTCCTTTATTATCATTCCTTATCCCCTTGCGATATTACTGTTTTACCCCTCTAAAATCTGATTTTTCTTATATTTCCTTATTCTAGAAGTTTCTTGGGTTGTTACACCCAAGATTCTTCAGTTGTAATTCCTAAACTAACCATTAATATCCTTAGAATTACCCATTTTAGTAACTAAGGTTAAGGTCATTAATGATCAGTACTTACTGAATTTAACTTGAGTTAGTTACTAGGTTAAAGAACCTGAAATTGATTTAGAATTAGCTTGAGAGTAGGCTTAGGTGAATTATTTTGGATTTAGACTTAACTAAGGTTATGTGATTAAACTCAATTTGGGTAATTTAGGCTTAATCATCCTAATTGAGTGGTTAACTCAATAATTAACCATTAATGAAGTTGCAAGCTAGACTAACCCTTAGCTTAATAAGTAATTAGCTTAATTGTTTTTCCCAAGTATATGAATTATGTTGATTCAAGAGGTTGTTATTAGACTTAGGCCTCATTTGTTTGCACTTAATGGAGGTCTGAATCTTAACCATTCAGATCTCAAACATTAAGTGCGCTTGTTTTTAAAGACTGAATCTTAATTGTTCAAGTCTTAATCATTAAGTGTGTTTGTTTTTTTTACTTCACAACCACTTAATGGGTCTGAATAGGTCTGTATGGTTAAGATCTATAACAGAGACTTAATTTCATTAAGATGCTATCACATATTCATTATTAACTGCTGCCACCACCTACCATTATCAACTACCACCACCACCACCATACTCAACCACCACCCCAACCCCCACCACCACCACTGCCTCCACCACCACCATGCCACCATCATCCACAATCATAGCCGCCACCATTATCGATCATCACTACCTATTATCCCCACCACTCCGACCACCATATATCATTCTCACCCACAATCAACACTCATCCACCTCAACTAGCACAACTGACTACCCCATCACCGTCAACACCCACAACTGATACTGCCCATTATTATAACCTACCACCATCCACCCACCACTTTTCTCAGTCACAACTACAACCACCACCCACCATTATTAACTATCACCAGCCACCACCACCATCCTCAATCATAATCGCAACCACTACCAATTATTACTAGCTACTAGCATGAACCACCATCATCAACCAAAACTACAACCAACCACCGCCTCTATCACCCGTTAACCATCACCACCAACAATTATCATATTTTAAAAAATTATATATTTTATTGATAGAATATTAGATTAGTTAGTATTTGATTTGAATTTTATGTTTATTAATTTTCAAATAAAGATAAATTTTATACATTCAGATATTAAAAATCCAACAGTCTTAATTATTTTTATGCAGATTTAATACACATCTTAATATATTCAGATGTGTATTCAGATTCAGATATCTTAATCTTAATACACATCTTGATATTCAGATGTGTATTCAGATTCAGACGTCTTAATCTTAAAAAAAAACAAATGAGGCCTTAGTTAACGACCTACGCCGTGGCTTATATTACTAACTCAGTTTAAGTGGGATTAATTTCAACAAAAATCAACATCTCTTAGAGCTAGAATTAGGACTAACGCTAAGATTTATGAGCATCTATCTTCAAAGCTGACATGACTCTAATGGTCCTAGTGCCCACGACTAGCTATAAAATCAGTTATAACAACTCAAAGAAACTAATTAAGGAAACAATGCAAAGGCACTATCTAGGAATTAATTGAATTTCAACCTAAAACATGCGAGACTAACTCCATTTAAGATGGATCAACATTCAAAAGATGTATGCAACTTAACTTTAACTTTCAGGATCATTTAGAACTGAAAACAGAATTAATTAAAGACCCAGTTATTTTAACAAGCTAAAACAGTAAAAAATACGGATTATCATTACTCAAGTTTGAACACAGATTCAAAATTAGTTAAGAAAATTAGGTATAGACTAAGGAAAGGAATCAGATAGTTCAAGCGAAGTCCTAACATCTTAATTAATTGATGACTAATTATAAACCATGACTAACAATCGATGAACCCTAGTTAACTGAACCTAAAAATGGTTATCACATAATCGGAACATGCATGATAATGAATTTAGAAGCTAAACTAATGGAGAAAAACATGAAGATAATAGAAGAAACAATGACATATCAATAGACGGAAACAATGACATACATATAGTATTTGATTTTGAAAAAATAAAGAAGAGACGCAAAGAGAAGAGGGGGGTACCAGTGTTAAAAGAGACTTGGTCGGACTCCGACGACTGGCCGGAGTTTGCCGGACTCCGGTGAGTTTCAAAAGCGACTCCAACTTGCATGAATCGATGGCTCTTGTCAAGAGGCATCGACTCATGTGAGTTTGAGTCACAGAGTCATGGTAGTTCTCCGAGGCAAACTTTTTAGGGTTTTTTGATTTCCAGATCTGAAATAAGTCGGGATTGGATGGCCTTTTGGGGAAATCAATGGTAGGACGGGGTTGAGGGGGAGGTGAGGATTGACTGGTGAGAATTTGGGGTTGTTTGGTTGAGCTCCGCCGCCAGTGGTGATTTTTGGCCGGCGCAGCAAGGTAGTGCTATGCCGGAATCCGGTGAGGGTTGAGAGAGAAGAATGAGAGGCTGGTAAGGGGTGTTATACTTTGGCGTATGGGGGTGGGGGGTAGGGGTGTTTAAGACAGTTTTATATTAATGGGGTTGAGGGGTTCCCAGCCGTTAGATCAAAATAGATCAACGGTTGGGATGCACTCACTTATTAAAACGGGGTCGTTTGGTGTAATAGGGGGCCGACCGGGTTTGGGGTTAATTGGGCTGGACATGTGGGTAGTGTAGAGATGGGTTTTTTTTTGGCCTGGGCAAGTTAGCCCAGGTCCAATTTTAATACTTTAGGCTTAATTAATTATTATTAATTTAATTAAACTAATTCTAATTACTTTAAAAAAATATAATAACTAATTTTAAGAGTAAAACATTTAATTTAACACTCATATCATTTAAAGAATAAATTTCACAATTTTGTTAGAAAAAATAATTTAAGAAGTTAACCATTAAATCTACCTTATGTCAAATAATCATATTTTGTAATTATTTAATTCAATTAATTACCAATAATAATTTGTAGTTCCTTGATAATAATGATGCACCTAATTATGCAATTTTAATAATTTTAAAAATGAATTATGATTATGCAATGCAAAAACAATTCACAAATAACACTAAAATTCAATAAAATTTGTAAAATTAATTTTTTTTATTGAATTTTGTAGGAGTATATGGTAGGTAAAAAATCACGTGCTCACAGAGGGGTCTGGGAGGTTCAAATGAGTTTTGACACATCCGGAGAGAGTTTTAAAAGAAAATTCAAGAAAAGTTCTACCAGTATGCAGAGGGACGTGACCATGGTTGCGACGCGCTAGCCATCATGCAATCCTGGCAAGGACCTGGTCCGACGCACTAACCCCTATTGTGATGGTCATCTTATGTAAATCTAATTGTGACTGTGTTGTGAGGCCCCGAAAGCCTCCGTTAATCTCACCCCGATGTGCGTTCGCAGCCCAAGCGCGTAGCCGGGAAGCCTTTATGTGAAAACTTGATTAAGAGTTGAATTTATGATAATTAATTAAATAAAGTTGACTTTGGTCAACATTTTTGGTAAACGGACCCGGACCCGTGATCTGACGGTCCCGGAAGGTCCGTAGAAAAATATGGGACTTGGGCGTATGCCCGGAATCGAATTTCGAGGACCCAAGTCCGAGAAATAAATTTTTAAAGAAATTGTTTTATGAAAAATATTAAAGGCTTATGAAAATGAACCTTGATGTGAAACATGTGCTGCCGGGCCCGTATTATGGTTTCGGATCCCGGAACAGGTTCAATATGTGTTATTTAAGTTATTTGTGAAATTTGGTAAGAAACGGACTTGATTTGACGGGTTTCGGATCAAAAATGGGAAAATTAGAGTTAATGAAGTTTTGAGGATTTTCATAGAATTTGAAATTTGGCTTGAAATGTGATTTTATGTTACCGAGGTCTGAATGAAATTTCGAGACCGGGAATAGTTCCGTTATGTCATTTATGACTTGTCTGCAAAATTTGAAATCATTTCGAGTAGCATAGACCGGTACAGTGCATTGAAGTGAATTCTAGAATTTCAAGTTCTTAAGTTTTGATTCAATTTGGTTTTGGGGTTGGATTTTGAGTTTCGTTGTTGTTTTTCATGTTCTGGAAGTTCGAGCGAGTCCGTATCACGAATATATACTTGCCGGCGCTTTTGGACGGGGTCCCGAGGGCCTCGGGTGTGTTTTAGACCCCCGGGAGCTAAGTTAGAAAAACCAAAAATTTCTGCTATCTGGTTTCCTTCTCTGCGATCGCAGAAGGTGGGTTGCGATCGCGGAGAAGGATTTTGCTGGGCTGTTGATTGTTCTCTGCGATCGCAGCTTCCCCTTTGCGATCGCAGAGGTCTGGGTTCCACACCTTCGCGATCGCAGCCTTTTCTCGCGATCGCATTGAGTCGCATCTGGGCCGGTGAGTTTGTTCTTCGCGATTGCAGGACCCCTGCCGCGATCGCAGAGGTCTGGCCAGTTGGACTTCGCGATCGCAGGGCCCTTGTCGCGATCGCAGTTAAGAAACCCCTGGGCAGTTTTATTAAATACGGGACTTAGCATATTTTCTTCCATTTTCATTTTCCTCCTCAAGTTTTTAGAGAGCTCTTCAAGGAACCTTCCACCACTGTTATTGAGGTAAGTAAATTCCATAGTTTTACTAGTTTCAAACATTAATTCCTAGTTAAATTCACTACTAAATTATCTAAAATCATAGAATTAGGTAGTAATTTTAGGGTTCTTGAGGATTTTGTGATTTTCCATTTTAGGCCATGAATTCAAGTAGAAATCACACCTTAATGATCCTTAGGCTATGGGTGAGTGATCCCTTCGAGAATTTTCGGAATTTGATCATGCGGGACCGGGGTTGGAATTTGGAAATTCTTCAAGAATAGCGATTTTATAGAATAGCTAAGATAACTTCCCACATTATGCATGCATTGATTCAATTGTACCCCATTTTGACTAGTTGCGAGTCCTCGGGTGTAGAGTTCGGAGTTTCGGGCGCAATTGTGGTCCGAGGGGTAGATTCGACACGAGGTGAGTCTCCTTTCTAACCTTGTAAGAGGGAATTGTCCCCATAGGTGATGTATATGCTATGTGTAAATTGTTTGGGGGCTACGTACGCGCCAAGTGACGAGAGTCCGTACGTAGCGGCTATTATTGTTATGTCCGGGTAGTTAGGCCCACATCATGCCTTGTATGCTTTCTCGTAATGCCTTATATGCTTTTCTCGTAATGCCTGATATGTTTTCCTTGTAATGCTTTATATGATTTATTGTGACGCCATATGTACTATGAGATTATGTTTTGTATAGTGTTGTTCCTCTGAGGCTTTATGAAAAATTGTTGAATGGCAAGGAATTTGTTATAGAAAGTAAGTATTGTAAGATATTGGGATCGGGCCGTACGCCACGACAGGTTTGAGAGTGATTATGTCTATATGGGATTGGGCCGTACGCCACGACAGTGTTGAAAAGTAATTGAAATGAATATGGGATCGGGCCGTACGCCACGGCAGTGTTGAAAAGTAATTGAATATATATGGGATCGGGTCGTACGCCACGGCAGTGTTGAGAAGTAGTTGTGATATAAATATCGAATCGGGCCGTACGCCACGATAGTGTTGAGAAATACTTGAAATACATATTGGATCGGGCCGTACGCCACGGCGAGTTTAGGAGGTATATGGGAGCAGGTTGTACGCCACGACGGATCTAAGAATTTGTGATTATTGTTTCGTTCGATGGTATTACCTTGAAAGTGCTTTATTGTTTAGTTCAATAGTTTTTTGGATTGTGGTTCCTGATATGTACTTGTTGCTTATTTCCTGACATGCCTACAGTATTTCATTATATTCTATCACATGTTATTACTGTTGGACCTTAGTGAGTATCGAGTCGACCTCTCGTCACTACTTCTTCGAGTTTAGGCGGGATACTCACTGGGTACATATTTATTTAATATGTACTCATGTTGCACTTTCTTTTCTTTTCTGTACTTGACTGTACAGGTCCGGAGGCTGGTACGTCTGATTATCAGACCGGTGCTAGATATTGATAGCGTGGTCACACTTCACGGTGAGCTGCTTTCCCGGCGACTTCCTAGCAGCACCCTGTAGTTCTTTTGTTATATTCTCTGTCCATTTCATTCAGACTGAGACTCTGTATATATTGTAGTCATTGTATATTCAGTAGTTGCCCATGACACTCGTGACACTAGTTCCTGGCACACACGCGTAGTGTATATATATATTTTGGGTTTGGGTTGTACAGACATGCATATGCTTTATTTCCATGTCAAGCTATCATCATGTTTAACTGTTTAAAAATGGTAAGTGTTGACTTGTTTAATTAGATGGAAAGTGTAACACTTAGTGTAATTTGTATTGGTTTGCCTAACCCCGTTGTTGGGCGCCATCGCGACCTGAATTAGGATTTTGGTCGTGACACCTATGCAGTGGAATATTTTTTTTGTATAAATAGCCTCTTTCATCTTTTTCTTCACTATTTTTGAGCTTGAAAAGCCGAGTTTTGGAGATTTTGTGCAAGATTAATATCGACGATGGTAGACTTAAGTGATTATAACTCAAATTAGCCATTATATCATAAATCAATCATCAATTTTATATTGAAAACAAAGGAATCAAAGAAAGTATATTTTATTGATTTAAATATTTATTTGGACTCTGTTTGAAAGTTAATTATGATATTTAGACTCAAAAGGTTATGGGTTATCGGTATTTGACTTTAGATTTAGGGTTTAACCATGTAGACTTGGGTTGACTTCTATTGACTTTGACCTAGATTATTATTTTCTTATGGAATCGAGTCTTATGACTTTGCTTGATACCATGGAGTATTCTTTTAACTAGATCGAGCTCATTCATTGAATTTGAAGCGAGAAAAGGTGGTTCTTGAAGGTTAACACTATGACCTTGATGAGAAAATAATTTCCAAAATATCTTGTTTTCTATGTACTACGTATTTAGGGGTAATGATATATGTGAGGTGACGAAGATATATGCAGATTCCATTTGCTTCCATTCTTGGGTAGAATGTTAAACATCATATGTTTTACATATTTACTTGTTTTATATGTGTTATGTCGTTTTGTGCATCTTCACATGCTAGCATCATATTATAAGCATCTCTCGTATGCTAGTTTAACATGAAAGGATATTATTTGTCATGAATAATTATTGCATGATTATATAAGCATTTATCTTATGCTTGTATAATATTATAGGCATCCTTCATATGCTAGTTTACTTAGGCATCCTTCATATGCTAGTTTAATATAATTGATTTTATGTATGTTGGATAATATGTTCAACCCGTTAGTCACGCATTGGACACACACACACACACACACATATATATATTTCAAGAAGAAGTTCGATCTTATTAAGAACAGACTCATCTAAATCAAGATTTCTAACTCTGTTAGACAACTTCAGTATTTGGCTATATGACCTAGTTTGTCACATTTGAAACATTTGCCAGAATTAGGAATTTAGAAGTTTGTTGGTTTATGTTTACTGGAAAAAGATTGTAATCACTAATTAAGGGCCATTGTGAAGACTTGTAAATTATGGACTGTGTATGTTTAGGGATCTTCCAATCATTAATTGATTGCCACAAATTAGAAAATCTAATTTCTTCTTTGAGTTTGGGATTGGAGGAGGATGAGGAGGAGGAAAATGAGGAAGTGGGAGAAGAGAAGGAATTTTTTTAAGGGTATGACAAAGGGTGGAAGAAAGACAGTTGTTTGTGCAAGTTATGAGATACATGTTGAGTTATTCGTGCTAGTTTATGATATACATGCTGAATTGGCCATGCAGTTACGTAAGACCTCATTAATTGCCCAACAATATTTATCTCTTGGTGGCGTAGACTCTGATTTCTAAAAAACTGATGTGTTTTGGTTTGTTGGACACTTGAAGTGTATCGGTTGATGTAAAGTTCGAGTCTTTATGATGTATATGCGTTCATTAACTATTTTGTATTTTATATAAATGCAGACTGGTTCATATAATTAGATGTTGTTTTGATACATTTTACTAATATATTGAGTTATTCGTGGAGAAAGCATGCATCATATTATAGGCTTAAGTTTTGCATATCGTTATATATGTTGTTTAGATGCATTGATACATGTATTGGACTTGTTTAGTCGAGATAGGGTACATCACTCCATATGCTTTATCTATGCATAATGTTATATGGTGCTATGTAAATAAATTGGATTGGTTTATAATATGAGTTTGACTAAACCCTCACCACTACCTCGTGGGAGACAGTCAATAACGTTTACAAAGTATTGTGATAGAGTTGAGCGATTACGAAGTATGAGTACGAGCATTGAAGATATATCAGTGTTCTGGTAGTAAATTACCATTATGTTCATGGTAGTGTAAGACCTTGTATTTTGTTTTGTATATTTCAACAGATATTTTACTTCTTATATTAGAGTTGTATTACTATTTTTAGTAGTTTATGACTTGTGAAGACAGTTCGTGGGGTAGTTTATATTAAATTCCCGCATTTTAACATTATTTTAATATAGTGATCTTTCCTTTGGGTAGATTTGCATTGTTTGATTCGTCTAACTGATTCAGTCAAGTGCCATTACGACTTAGTATAATTTGGATCGTTATATAAGAGTGGCTCTAGTGTATTTCTACGCGCGTGTATACAATATATGTTACACACTTCATATACAATGTATATTGTTACATACATTCTATACTAGTATATACTCATCATATACACTATATATATTTATATACACTATATATATTTATATACACCTTATATATCCTATATACAATCTATATACATGTCACGACCCAAATTTCCCTTTTGTTGGGTATCGTGATGGCACCTAGTCCTAAACATAACATTGGTAGAATAACAACAATAATAAATAAAATCTTATATTTTCTGAAAAGAATTCTTATTACAATGAACATATTCCCAAAACCCGGTAGTACAAGTCATAAGCTCTACAGAAGTTTACACTATAACCCCTAAATGCCACTGCTCAGAAATAAGTACAAACAGTGCATGAACAAAAATAAGACGGTGACTCTGAAACCCGCGAACGCTGTAACGATTTTACCTTGAGTCTCCACAATAGCAACCGCGCTGCTAACTATCGATCGTTTAGCTACGCAAAACCTGGAATCTGCACAAATAAATGTGCAGAAGTGTAGTATGAGCACACCACAGCGGTGCCGAGTAAGTATCAAGACTAACCTCGGTGAAGTAGTAACGAGGAGTAGTCAAGACACCCACTAGTCTAAGAAACTAAGAAAATAAGGTATAGGGCGACAAAATATAACATTTACATAAGGGCTTCACAACATGGCTAACAATACAATAATTCAATAAGGAAAGGAATAGCAAGTAACAACAGAAAGACCATAAAAATAACACGAAAGAGTAAATGGAATGCAACTAAATCCGGAATGTAAATATGGAACAAGGACAATTAATGATCCCACAACTTCAACTATTTTTACATCAAGTCCTTAATCATTTCCAAGAGGTATCGAAACTCGGACAAATCACCACTCACGGGTCCTAGTATTTGAACCCTAACACCGGCATCTTCTGTCCTCATTTCAAGTAATATCTGCATGAACGACTCACGTGCCAATTGGGTCATTCCCACATACATGGTAAGTACAACAAGAGTATCTATACTCGACAACAACAAGGAAGCCTTGATCCAATAATAGTGCTTAACTGCGTGTATGTTTGTGCAGGTGTCCTAACATGATTCAACAACCATTAAGCATAAGGAAAGAAAAGGAGCAATACGTACTTTATTTTCTCACAATTTTCACACGAATAAACTTATAGTAAGTGTACCATTACACAATATCAATAACAATGAATGCCCCCAGACCAACACAAGTATCACAACCAATCCCTGACACAGCCACCTTATCTCGCCACGTGTGCACGAGTAAAGTGAGTGCCCGCCTTGTCTCGCCACACGCGCACCACAATGTTCCCACCTTGTCTGGCCACATGCACAACCCACATATATATATCTCGCCTTGTCACGCCGCATGTGCATTATTAATAGAAAACACAACACGACAGAAACCTCGTGCAAATCCCCATATCAACAACCGCACGACAGAAACCTCGTGCATCACACAACAAGTACAACAACAACAGTGACAACAATACAAGAAACGATAAATATATCAACTCAAGAACCTAGGACCACAAGAAAGGCAAAGCTAGTTCACAAGTAATAAATACGATAAAGAATGCTAGGCATATTAAGAACAACTCAGCAAGGAAGGAAAATAGCATGTAACAGTCGTACCTAAATGCACGGGTCAACAACAAGAAACTAACACAATTCTGATAACTCTATGCACGGGCAAGTCAACTAAGGTATAACATATCCAAACTTCCCTTAAGGACGGGTAGTTTCGAAAATATTCAACAATTTCATTTAAGGACAAGAAACGGGAAGATAACCATAACCTCAATTAAAACCAAATAATTTTTAGGACTAGATGATGATAATTACAAATGGAGATAAGCAGTTATGAAGACATAACATGATAGTAAAAGGGAAAAAATCTTCAGATAAGTCAATTAGGAGTCAAATAGGCAATAAGAATGAATCAAAAAGAAAGAAATTCTAATTTAAGAAAATAAAGATGAAACTAGAAATTAGGAACTCAGTCATGTCAAGAACACATTCACACTCAGTGGATATAAAGACCTAAGATTCCTAAAAGGCCAACTTCTACAAATAAGTCCGAGCAAGCGCTCTTCACCTCACGTACAAGGACTACAATCAACATAGAATACTCAAATCCTAAGGGGTAGTTCCCCCACACAAGGTTAGACAAGATACTTACCTCAATTAGGCCAATTCAATACACAATTTAGCTCTTCCTTTACTAATTCACCAACGCCCGGCTCAATCTGCCAAAAACAACTTAAATACATCAAACAATGCAAGAGAAAACAATTTCAATTAACAAAGCTACGATACTTGTACAATTAGCAAAAGTCAACAAAATTCAACTCCCCAGGTCCGCACTTCGGACAAAAAGATCTACAAAACCGAACACCCATTCCGATATGAGTTCAACAATACTAGTTTCACTCAATTACGACTCCAATGCGATGTTCAAATTTCAAAAATTCATTTTCTGAAGTTTCTACAATTTTCCCCAAATTTCTACCTCATAGTATTAATCAAATGATGAAATCATTGATATATTCGTGAACGTTAACCAAATCCGAGTTCGAATCACTTACCCCGAAGAATTTCTTGAAAAACCCTCGAAACATCACCACAAACTGAGCTCCCAAGGTCCAAAATGTGAAATAATACCCTAAACCCTGCTTATATAGTGAATTCTCTGATCTCCATTGCGCTGACCGTGGAATTCAAGGCGCTTCCGCGAACCCAACCCCCACGGACGCGAAAAAGTAGCGATGTCCGCGCTTCTGGAGGCTGCAGTGACAGGCTTCAGTATGTTGGCCATAACTTTCTCTAAAGATGTCCAAATGATGGTTTCTTTAGCTTTATGGAAAATATACACGAAGGGCTACAACTTTCGTTTTTGAATCATCCCAAAATTCCCTGTAGATCAAATATATAGGCTCTTGAAGTGAGACTAGTGAATCTGCAGGTCTGCCCTGGAGCGCCTCAGCGCCCCAAATTGCGCCCTCAGCAGAAGTTCCTCCGCCTCAACGGAAATTTATTCGCCCTCAGCGAAAATTAAGCAGTAGAACTATGCCTGAGTTCTAGTAATGCCTGGACTCGCTCAAAATTCACCCGAAACACACCCGAGGCCTTCGGAACCTCAACCAAATGTTCCATCAAGTCCTAAAATGCCATACCAACTCAATTGAGCTCTCGAATCACATCAAACAATAACAAAAACATGAATCACACACCAATTCAAGCTTAATGGACTTGAAGCCTCAAACTTTCACAACCGATGTCGAAGCCTATCAAACCTCGTCCGAATGACCTCAAATTTTGCACACACGTCACAAATGACACTACGAACCTACTCCGACTCTCGAAATTCTATTCCGACTCTGATATCTAATTCTCCACTGCCGATCGGAAATTGCCAAAAAATCCAATTTCGCCAATTCAAGCCTAATTCTACCACAGACCTCCGAAAATATTGCGAACACGCTCATAAGTCCCAAATCACCTAACGAAGCTATCCAAACCATGCACGCAAGTCGATATACACAATGTGAAGTTGTTCAAGACCTTATGCCACCGAACATAGCTTAAATTCTCAAAACGATCGGTCGGGTCATTACAATACACCTCATATTTGATAATAACTGTGAAATATTACCGGCGCACACAAAAAGAAAATAATATTGGTAATGAGTACCTAGAGCCAAATTCACCTTCCAGGAAGGGTAACATGAACAATTAGGCCTCCAACAAGAAAAAATAACTAGTTAAACATATTTTGAATCAAGAAACAACACCTAAGGACTTTCTTTGAGCCTTTCAGAAAATCTGTCCTCTCCCTTATTTTTCAGATATGTTACATCATAGCACCTTATACTGTAGCCACGACTTCTTTCTTGAAGTACTTGTAATGTTTCTGCTTGATTCAATTCAGTACTTGTACCACTCCTCTTTGCAAATCGTGACCCCAAGCCATTGAGCAAAAGCATTTCCCATCTGTTATCCACATGCACTCTGAAAATAGATGTTGATGACTTTTAGCTACCAGATCATATCATATCACACACAACATCAATTTTCATATCACATGCCTTCCTGATATCAATTTTCATAAGGGATCTTGGTAATGTCTTCATTTTATAGTGTCTTAATAGGTCATTATGGACCTATTAAGACAAATTAATACATTATGGACTATGGACCTTCCCTATAGTCAGTGGCTTTCTTCAATCTACTATATAGCATCTTAGATATGCATTTATATAATACATTTCAACATTAGGAATCAGTAATATTAGTGGAATTAAGCTATTTCTCCATGAAGCTTGCTGTTATATTACACTCCATGCTGCTTTGAAAACCCTAGTGCCATATCAATCTAGACTTGGACTTATATTACTATCTATCTAAAATATTGACATTTTAACATCTTTGTCTGTATAAGGTTTCAGAAGATCAATCTAGTGTTCCAGTTTAAGCACAAGACCATCTATCAGAAATCCCTAAAAAGCTTTGATCTTATGTCCTCTTTTTCTTCCGAGCAATTCTTCATATTGCCTGTTGCAACTTCTTATGTGACCTAGGGGTGGCAAATGGGGGGGGGGGGGGGGGGGG
>ML294365.1:18305-61217 GCA_005239495.1 Nicotiana undulata
AACAAAATATTTGAGGGGGTTTGCGCACGGTGGGGTGGGGGTTAGGGGGTGGGGTTAGGGGGTATGGTGGGCGAGTGGGAGGTGTAGAAAAAAAATGAAAATATAAAAAAATTGTAAAATTGGGGCAACTAAGTAAATTTCTAGATAAGTTGGGTTGAGATCCCTTTGTTTTGAGTGAGTTTCATGGGTTGTATTTGGGCTGCTAAATGGGTCAGAATGGGTCATAAAAAATAATGGGTTAACTTGGGCTCAGCCCAAATTGACCCATGAGCTAAAATATTTTCAGCCCAACCCATTAATCTCTGGGCAAGTTGGGCGGCCTAGATGAGTTTGGGCTTAAATTACCATCCCTAATGTGACCTTATCTTCCTATTTATCATTTCACATGTATCTGCTACCATGTTGAGGAAGCTCATTTATCCACTAATCTTCACAAAGTTATGGAAGTCCATTACTTCAGCCAAACTGACTGGATTACCCCTTATCATGTCTTCCAAATTAAGTAAAAAGGACAGTCCCGTGCACTAAGCTCCCGCTATGTACGGGATCCGGGAAAAGGACGGACCACAAGGGTCTATAGTACGCAACCTTACCTTGCATTTATGCAAGAGGCTGTTTCCACGGGAATTGCCATAACCACTTCCTCTCTTCCCTATGATTAAATGCATAGACTATCAAGATAAGGTCACCTACAATGGCTTATAAGTTATTATGCATGTAAGACTTTGTGATGTTCTTGAAAAATACACCACTTGGTAACAATCCGGCCTCCAAGTAAGCCAAATCTTCTCATTATAGCGATGCTCTAAATTGGTGATATAACGTCAACCCCCAAACGTAGCATTGGCTGTAAAGTCTATTATTCACTTTAACTTTAGTTTCTAATAATCCTACAAATCTACTATTTTGTTTAATTTGTCACGATTCAAAAAATCACTAAAGAATATGATGACGCCTTATTCGCTTGAGGCAAGTCAATACTCACATCAATAATAGAATTACTAAGCCATTAATTGATTCATAACATAAAAGCAAAGCGGAATTGACAGAACTCAAATATCAAATATGCATAATCTCAGACAGGGTCTAAACATTACCAGAACTGTTTTATAAACTCTCCCAAAACATGGGTGTCACAACTAGTCACAAGCATCTCACAAGAGTACACGATCTTAATTGAATACATAATTGTTAGGGTTTTAAGCAATTAATGGTTTACTCATGCTTAAAATAGGGTGAATGAGAAATGGTGGGGAAACTGAAATATTTGAGTAATATTTGAGTTTCCCTCCTTGATTGTCCCACACGGGTAGAGGAAAAGGTTTTTGATGGGTATATAAGCAATTGCTCTTCTTCTAGCTCTTAAAGAGTTGAGAAGAAGGCAAGCCTCGCGCCGTCGTCCTCGGCCTCGGAATCGATCGATTAGTTTTTGGACCAAATTTATTTGTTAATAGTAAATATTAACAGAAATGTTATTAAATATTTGTTTTAATAACAAAATATTAATATTAAAATAAATATTAATAACATAATATTAAAATAAATATTAAATTCATTTCAGTTATCCAATATTTAGTTTTCTGTTTTGTAACAGAAAATTAACTACCCTTCAATTTTCCCTCTTTATTGTTGAGTAAATAACCAATTATGTCATGGCATTTACTTTATGGGCGTTTTTGCAAAAACAGCCATTATGGAGAGTTGCACCTCTTCAGATTTCAGCCCAACTTTGGCTATAAATACAAGTCCATTCTCTCAGATTTTACATACTAATTTCTGAGTTCTCCTCCTTCTTTCTGCATACTTAACTTCAAAGAAAACAACAGTAAGTATGATTTGCTACCGAACTTTGAGTTCGCTGAAACACTGCGGTTTGAAGTACCACTACACCAGTGTGTAATTCGTTCTATCCTGGGAGGAAATAATCCATAACCTTGGGTACTAGGAGGGGATTAAATTCCTTAAGAAAACACTGTGAATTCAGTGGGCTCGAATTGGTTTTGTTATTTCATTTGCATTTCTGTTTATGTTATTTAATATTCTCAAGAATTGTTTTACAAATACAGATTACTAACAATAATCTGTCCGAAAATAACAAAGATACAAAGACACATATAAAGAGTAGGGAGGGGGGACTCCATGTAATACAGATCAGATAAAGTAGCCCACCACGAAGTCTCCTAATATCACTCCTACTCTACTGGGTGAATGCCACCAAAACTAGCCTCTAAATATGCACAAAATATAGAAGAGTATAGTATGAGTAAGAAACACGATACTCATGAGTATCAAGTCTAGCTAGCCTCGAAGAAGTAGCGGCGACATGTCAATTGAGATACTTACTAACAACTCGAAATCATATAAAGCATGTATAACATATGGAATAAAACATGATATCATCAATTAAGTCCACCATTGGAAACACGGTAAAGTTGGTACATAGATATGCTTTGCAAACAGGAAATAGTACACAATATCAGATATTTCAAGTCTTTCACTTTCATGAAATGAGTCAAATGACAATCATATAAATATAAGAGCCACTTCATGAGTCTAAGTTAGCAATGCATGCTCACAATCCGACACCGATCGAGTGTTCAAACTACCAATCTAAGTATTTGCGCTCTCACAGGGTCCAAAGTAACATGGGTAATCACCTGACTCTGGAAGTATAGTACCAAATTCAAGCATAATTGCGGCGTTCAATCCGACCCACTAATAGTAATAATACCATTGCAGCGTGCAATCCGATCCACACATACTACTATTATGACTTGCAACGCGATCCACACATAATACTGTTGTGGCGTGAAACCAGATTCACACAACATCATCAATAATCATTATCTGCTCATAAAATCCACGGTGCCAACATTCTCAGCTTCTTATAATATTCAACTCTCCGGCTCATAAATAGTATGGAGTAATATAATTAAAGGAACCACATAATAATAATAAAAATATGGATAAAGACCATATGATTAAAAGATGACTATGCCTAATCATGTAATTCAATTCATCTCATAAATTCAATAAATGAATTTCATATTCGATAATGTTTTTATAACATTTAACACAAATAGATTATGTCATGTAATGGCGCCAAAACATGAATCAATTAGATATGTATATGACTGTAGCTTAGCAATGAAGCTCAATATGGCAAATTAATTATTTATGCCCAATTTAACAAGATATTAAGCATGCTTCTAAGACACAATTAAAAATCATCACGTAGTCTTAGAATTAAGGAAACATGGATAAGTTCACATAGTCCAAACAATGAAAAATCATAAGCTAAACTTTACCGAATATGGTGACAACCTAGCTACACACATACACTCGCCATCTTGCATATACGTGGCTCCTAAAGCGAGCAAAAAGTAGCAAATACATCCCATATTGGGATAGTTTTCTCATACAAGGATAGACAAGAGACTTACCTCCACTTGATAGTCTTCAACCTTCTAAAACCGCTTTCCCTTTCAAATCTACCTCTAAAGGACTCAAATCCACAAACTAGTAGTGAAAATCCCTTCCATAATTGCCTCTAGTCGAGCTCCAAAACTATAAAATATTGAGAAATAAGCTAAACCCTCAAAGTTATAACTCTGCAAGTGGTTCTGCATTTGCGGTAAACAATCTTATATCTGCGAGTCCGCTTTCGCGGTCCAAAACTTGCATTTGCAAGCTCCCAGTGGATGATCGAAACTTGCATATGCGAGCTCCTCTTTGGAAATGCGAGGGTCGCATCTGCAGAAACCCATCCAGAAGCGTCTACGTTGAAGCGCCCAAAGCGATCTTTATGACACTTATGAAGCATAGAAACATGGAATACCGATTGAACTCCCGACAAGATGGGTGACAAAGTAAGTCTGTAAGCCATCTCACCTACTCTCTCTTAAACCTCAAATGGAGCAATATACCGAGGGATTAACTTTCCGTTATTCCCAAATCTTATCACACCCTTCACACGCAAACTTTGAAGAAGAACCTTCTCATCCTCCATGAAAGCGACATGACAAACCTTCCTATCATCATAACTCTTCTTCTTGGACTATGCTATATAAAGTCGCTCCTGAATCAACTTCCCGTTCTCCAAAGCATCACAAACCAAATTTGAGGCCAACAACCTACCCTCATCGGGATCAAACCAAATAATTACAAAACGAATTCGCTTCCCATATAAGGCCTCATACGGAGTCATCTGGATACTAGACTAACCATTGTTGTTCTCGAAAACTCTACTAATGGTAGAAACTTATCTTGCCTCCAAAAGCAATAACACAAGCCTTCAACATATCCTCAAGGATTTGAATGGTCCGATCGGACTGCCCATTCGTCTGAGGGTGAAATGCAATGCTTGCCCTACTCATGCTGAATAGCTCTCGAAAAGTGCAATCTAAACTAAGTTCTGCAATCCAAGAACATGCACACCATGCAAGTAGACAATCTCTTATATGTAGAGTTGAGCCAACTTCTCATAAATGTAAGAAGTCATGACCGGAATGAAATGCACGTACTTGGTGAGTTTATCCAAAATTACCCATACAACATTGAATCTCCTCGAAGCTTGTGGCAATCCTACCACAAAGTCCATAGTAATGCGCTCTCACTTTCACTCTGGTATGTCTAACCTCTAATGAAAACCACCGGGTTATTGATGCTCATACTTGACGTACTGACAATTCAAGCACCACATAACATGCTCAACAATGTCTTTCGTCGTTCTCTGCCACCAGCAATGCTACTTCAAATTACGGTACATCTTTGTAGCACCTGAATGAATAGAATACCACGAACTATGAGTCTCCTCAAGAAGCAACTCTCTCAAATCATCCACATTAGGAACAAAAATTTGACCTCGAAGACATACCATTATAACTAATAATTACCTCCTTAGTACCACCTCATAACACCATGTCCTTAAGGATAAGCAAATGTGTATCACTATACTAACGAGCCTTGATGCGCTCAAACAAGGAAGACTATGCAACAATACAAGAAAGAACTATGCAAGTCTTAGAAACATCCAATCTCACAAATCTATTGGTCAAAGACTGAACATCCATAGTCAAAGGTCTCTCCATAGTTGGAATGCCAAACTTCCCATACTCTTCGCCTTCCTACTCAAAGCATCCGCTACTATATTAGCCTTTCTCGAATGATAAAAGATAGTGATATCATAGTTCTTCAACAACTCCAACTACCTCCGCTACCTCGAACTCAAATCCTTTTTCTTGAATAAATGCTGAAGACTTTGATAATCAGTTTAAACCTTGCGATATGCACAATACAAGTAGTGCCTCCAAATCTTGAATGTTGAACAATATCCGTCAACTCCAAATTATGTACTAGATACTTCTTCTTATGAGGATTTAACTGGCGTGATACTAGACAATCACTCTACTATCCTGCATCAACACACAACCAAAGTCAGTGTGCAAAGCATCACGATAGACAATATACATTCCCGATCTAGAGGGCAACACCAAAACTAGAGTTGTAGTCAAAGTAGTCTTGAGCTTCTAAAAGCTTTGTTCACATTCGTCAGACCATCTTAACGAAACAACCTTCTATATCAACTTGGTCGATGGAGCTATAATAGATGAAACCCTTACACAAAGCGACGATAGTAACCATCCAAACCCATAAAGTTCATGCCTTTGTAACGATATAAGGTTTGGGCCAATTCCGAACTGATTCAATCTTCTTCGGATCTACCTTTATCCCATCACTAGATACCACATAATATAAGAATGCCACCGAGTTAAATCAAAACTCACACTTGGAAAACTTAACATGCAACTTCTTCTCCCTCAAAATGTGAAGCATAATCCTCAAATGATACTCATACTCCTCAGAACTATGAGAATACATCAAGATATCACCAATGAATACAATGACAAAAAATCTAAATAAGGTTGGGACACACTATTCATCAAATGCATGAAAGCTGCTAGGGTATTAGTCAAACCAAAAGACATCACCAAAAACTCATAATGCCCATAACAAGTTCTGAAAGCCGCTGTAGGGATGCCAGAAGCCCTAATCTTCAACTGGTGATAACCCGATCACAAGTCAATATTTGAGAACACCCTAGCACACTGAAGTTGATCAAACAAATCATAAATGTAGGGTAGTTGATACTTGTTCTTTATAGAGACCTTGTTCAGCTACCTATAAACAATACACATTCTCATGGAATCATCTTTCTTCTTTACAAACAACATACGTTCACCTCAGGGTAAAACACTCAGCCTGATAAACCACCTATCTAACAATTCTTGCAACTGCTCCTTCAATTCTTTTAACTGAGCTAGAGCCATATGATATGATGGAATAGATATGGGTTGATTTCCTGGTACCAAATCAATACCAAAGTCAATATCCCTATCACAAGACATGCCTGGTAGGTCTGCATGAAATACATCTGGAACCTCCCTTACTACTGGGACCGAATCAATAGTAGGAGTATCAATACTAATATCTCTTACATAGGCCAGATATGTCAAACACCCCTTTTCAACTATTTGTTGAGCCTTCATAAATGAAATCACCCTACTAGTGGTGTGACCAGGAGAATGCATCCATTACAACCTCGCCTACCCCGGCATAACCAACGTCATAGTCTCGGCGTGAGAATCAAGAATAACATTGTATAGAGATAGCCAATCCATGCCTAAAATCACATAGAAGTCCACCATA
This sequence comes from Nicotiana undulata, assembly GCA_005239495.1. NCBI lineage: Eukaryota > Viridiplantae > Streptophyta > Magnoliopsida > Solanales > Solanaceae > Nicotiana > Nicotiana undulata. The sequence goes on from ML294365.1 coordinate 25,014, forward strand.
TTAAGCAACAGAAGATCAACCCTGGTCTCAATAACCCCAATGGTAACCACACAAGATGGATACACATGATCCACCACAATAAAATCACCAACAAGTGTAGATACATGAAAAGGAATATCAAGAGAACCACGAGTTATATCCAAATAAGGAGAAAAATATGATGACACATAAGAAAATGTTGACCCCAGATCAAAGAATATTGAAGCATCTATATTGTAGACATATACCATACCCATGATCAGTGTATCTGAGGCAACTGCCTCGAGTCTACCCGAAAAAGTGTAGCACTGAGCCTCGCTACGAGTAGTCTAACCACAACCAACCCGATCCCTTCTCTAATGCTACCTCTAGCTATATGTGTCACGCCCCGAACCTGGTGGGCGAGATCGGCACTTGGTGCCTCACCTATCCTTGCATACCAACTTGCGACTAAGGGACACTAAACATATAATGTCATACTTTAACCATGGGGAACATTGAAATACAATTGCGAATGCTGAATATACATCAATATAAAGCTGGGCCAACAAGGTCGTAATAACTGCTACGGCTGGCAAACCAACAAAATATACATAAAAGGCCAACAAGCCCAACATACTACACTAACTGACAGGATATGTCTACGAGCCTCTACTGATGGATATAGAACTGATAGGATATGTCACAAGCCTCTACGTCAGTGTGAAATAATGTACTGAGTATGTAAGGCAATATACTGAAGGCTACAACTGAACTGATAATATAATTTGAACTTTTGTTTCGTGAGTTTTAGATGTTAAATGTGATGATTTATATTAATTTGAAGTGTTTTTATGTGTAGGAATAATTCGGGATCAATTGGTGGCGAAACACGCGAAATTAGAGCCAAAGAGGACGAAACCGCGAAAATTGCAAAATTGGGTGCCACAGGCAGCGCTCAGCACCACCTGTGGCGCTGTGGGAAGTACCTAAATTAGGAGTAGCGCCCTGGTGGGCGCCTGGTGCTACCCAGGGTGTCGGTGACATGAGTTTCTCCTATTTTTCTCGGGACTCGGTTAATTCGACCCTAGACCTACCCAACACGTATAATATGAAAGGGAGAGTTAATTAGAACACAATACGAATGGTGAATCGATCACAAACATGGAATATTTGTCTCTATTGAATACAAAACGATCAACTCGTTACTTGATAATTAGTTATTTCTTAGAATCGTAGTATAGCATAGTTACATTATTGGACTTTTATCTTGGCTTGATTGAATAACAATTATAGTGAATTAGTGAGCAGTTTACACAAGTGTCTGTGGGTTAGACACTGGATTTATCATTATATTACTTGTATGGCCACGTATACTTGCGTGTCCGTTTGGGAGCAACAAGTTTTTGTCGCTGTTGCCGGGGACTTGAATATTGGCTACTTTCTAGTTTTTGCTTTAATTGTTTATTTCATCTAGTCTAACATTACTTGATTGTTGCTATAATATCAGGAAATTTGATTGAATGCGTAAGGTCAGAAGCCAAGACAGACTTGACGACTTTGACCCCGAACCTGAGACAACATTTCACAGGAGGTTGAGGGAAGCAAGGGATACAAACAATACTCAGGAACTCGTTCAGTTTCCTGTGAACCTTGCAGAGGAGCAACATATGGCTGTTCAGGAGGTAGCAATGCCCAGTATTGCTAATGTTACCTCCAGCATCGTGAAGCCCAGAATCAATGGGCACTTTGAGCTGAAACAGAGCATGATCCAGCTACTTCATGCAAACTGGCAGTTTATGGGTCTTCCACACGAGGATCCACAGCAACACATTCTGAACTTCTTGGAGATTAGTGATACTTATATAACTAACGGGGTTACGCCAGATTATGTGAGGCTCACACTTTTCCCATTCTCTCTGTTGGGCGAAGCAAAGCAATGGCTAAAGGCAGAACCAACTAATTCCATTACATCATGTAATGATTTGGCAAGAAAATTTCTGGCAAGGTTTTCCCTTCAGGCAAAACTGCAAAGATCAGAAGCGAGATAGTTTCCTTTAAACAGAAAACAAGAGAATCTTTATATTCAGCATGGGAAAGGTTCAAGGGGCTACTTAGAGACTGTCCTCATCACAATCAGACAAACGAAGTGTTAGTTCACACTTTCATTGAAGGGCTCCATCCCAAAACAAAAATTGTGGTAGATTTTGCAGCTGGAGGTCAGGTATTGGAGAAGAACTATGACGAAATATTTGCATTATTGAATAAATTCTCCAAAAGAAATCTAGACTGGCAAGGAGAGATGGGTAGGAATGTGGTCCAAAAGTCACCAGGGGTTCTTGAATTAGACGTTGTCTCAGCATTGTCAGCACAAATCTCTACACTGACTAAACAAGTCAATCAGATGACCCTGATCATTAACAAGCAACAGTCTCAACCAATGCAACAGGTCCAACCAGTACAACATGTACAAGTATTTTGTGAAATATGTGGAGAGGGTCACCCGAGTGACTTGTGCCCAGCTAATCCAGAGTCTGTCTGCTTTGTGGGTAATGCGAATAGGGCTCAAGAAAACCAATATGAGAACAATTATAATCCCAACTGGAGAAACCACCCAAACTTCTCTTGGGGTGGAAATCAAGGCACTCAGAATCAATACATGCCTCAAGCACCTCAACATCAATACATGCCACCTCAGGCTGAACAACCAGCTAGCCTTGAAGAGATTATGAAGAGAATGATGGCCGACCAACTAGTTTTCAATCAGAAATTAATGGCTGATCAGCAGGCCAAAGCAGCAACAATGAGAAATTTGGAATGCCAAATGGGACAACTTGCGAGTGCCCAAAATAGCAGACCAGTAGGGTCTCTTCCTAATGATACTGAGCCTAATCCTAAGGCTCAAGTCAATACAATTACCTTGAGAAATGGAAGAGTACTAGAAGAAGTTCCAAAGAAAAAGAAGAATACAGCTCATCCTGAAGGAGAATTAGTTCCCAAGCCAGTTGAAGGGAATGAGAAAGATGATAAAGGACCCGAGCTAGTAATTGAAACAAGGCCACCACTTCCGTTTCATCAAAGACTGCAGAAGCAAAAAGATGATGCTAAGTACAAGAAATTCTTAGATATGTTGGGCCAAGTGAGTGTGAATTTTCCTTTGGTGGAAATTTTGCAGGAAGTGCCTAAGTATGCGAGGTATCTCAGAGATATTGTGGCAAATAAACGAAGACATGCAGAGTTCGAAACAGTTGCACTTACTGAAGAGTGCAGTGCCAGAGTTAAGAATAAGCTTCCTCCTAAGTTGAAGGATCCTGGGAGTTTGACAATTCCTTTGGCTCTTGGAAAACATGAAGTTGGGAGAGCCCTGTGTGATTTAGGGGCTAGTATAAATTTGATGCGATCTTATTTGTTCAAGCAACTCTAATTGGGGGTGCTTAGACCTACTACAATCACTTTACAGTTAACAGATAGGTCTCTAGTTATGCCAGAAGGAATTATTGAGGATGTGTTAGTTCGAGTGGGAAAGTTTATTATTCTCGGTGATTTTATTGTGCTTGATTACGAGGCGGATGAGGAAGTTCCCATTATTTTGGGGCGACCATTCTTAGCTACTGGTGGAGCAATTATTGATGTGAGGGCAGGGAAGTTAAAAATGAGAGTAGACGATGAGGAGGTCACTTTTAATGTGTACAAGGCACTTAAACTCCCAAAGCATTATGAAGACATGTGCATGATTACTTTGGTCGACTTGAAGGGGATAGAGCAGAGTCCTTATGTGAATGGCAGTGATCCAGAGGAGGTGGTGTTACAAGCTGAGGGTGTAAAGATGATTGAGAAAAGAGCCAGAGATGAAAAAGGAGACCCATTAAGAGTGTGCAAAAAGGCTAGGCTTCATGGAAGGAAGAAGAAGAGAAAGTGAGCAGCCTGAGCAGAGTCGTGCCACGACTATAAATAAGGCGCTTGTTGGGAGGCAACCCAACCTGTATATCTTTTATTTATTTTTTTATATATTTTTTAGTGTCGAGTTTTGTGTTATTTTTATTTTGCAGAGTAGGGGAAGTTTGAGTACCCAAAGTTGAAGCTGAGGGGCATGTTTGAGCTTAAGTGTGGGGTCATCCCGACTCTAAAGATTGAGAATCATGTCCGAGAGAGTCTTAGGGAGTATTTCTCACCCTTGTTTTAATGTTTTTCTTTGTGATCATGCATCGAGGACTATGCATAACATAAGTGTGGGGGTGAGGAAACTACTTTCTGAGTGTAATTGTATAAAACTATTTTTTTTATTAGTTAAGAAACGAAAAGAAAAAAAATAGAAAAAGCTCGAACTTTTCCCGACGACGTCTGTTGGACAATTTCTTGAGGGATAAAGTCCGATTTAAAAATACTAAAAGATTTTTTTTATTTTATTTTGTAGGATAGTTAGGTAGTATCCCTTGGTTTTTATTTGGGCACCGGTTCTTTTCCAAGGGTGTAGCTCGAACTAGGCACTTTAATTTTTTTTAGAGTAGTTAGGAAGAAACTGAGTAACTTATAAATACCTATTGACATGTTTGGTGCCGGCATATTAGGTTATGACATGCATTCTGCTTTCCCTTGTATTTGGTATGAATTGTGATGCCTAAGAAAAATTAAATAGCCTATTTTGTGACGCCTTAGCTCAGTTGTTTGACTTGTATGCCACATAGTGTGATATTGCTTAATTCGCTCAATTATGTGTGTTTGATTGATTCGATAGTTGAACAAAACCGTTGTGACTGAGTCATGTGCAATGTGTGTGTGAGGTTTAGTATCTTCTATTCTATCTGGTGTAGTCTATAACTTGCCCCATGTGTTAATTGAAATGAAATTGTAAGTTATGCTAATCTAGGAAATGATGTAGGCCTTTTTCTTGCTTGTTCATGGATGTACTTATCCCACAAAAATAAAAATTGTCCATTGCTAGCCCCTTTGAGCCTTTTGACCTTTTCTTTGGCACCCACATTATAAGCCATACCCCTATTTGTTCTTAAATTGAGATTTTTGCACATTTACCTCATAAGGCACTTAGTCGCTAAAAGAAGTAGGATGAGATATTGGGGATTAGTCTTGAGTGGAGCCATGGAAGGGCCCTTTGGTGCACTAAAATTGAAATCAAAAGCCACTAGCCAATGAACCCTTCATGTATGGAGTGTGTGTAGGAAACGAAAAACAATTGTTGTGAAAAAAGAAAAAAATGATAGTAAAAGTATGTAAAAAAAGATACACACCTCCAATTTTTATTAATATGTGCTAGTGGGAGTATAGAAGTGCTTATTGAAATAAAGAAGAGAAAAAGGGCTATGTTGAATATGGGTTGTGGCAATTGAATTGGTTGAGGAGAATATGTATTGAATTGTGAATGTAGTGTATTAAAGTGCTTAGGAGGGTTAGTCACTATTCCTAAATATATCCTACCCGTCCCTTAGCCTACATTACAACCTTAAAAGTCCTAACTGATTCTAGATTGTGCTAACTTAAATTAATAGAGATCTACACTAAGGGAAAGCTTATGATACGACCACGGGATGCATATGAATTCTTTGTGAGAGTGAGTAAAATTTTGTTCAATTGTGTGATGTCCTTAAATTATGTTCAAAAGCATATTTGAATGTGTGGACTAGTTATATTCACTCTTATGTTGTTGGTAAGGGCACATGATCTCATGAGCAATTGGTAATGTTGTAATCTTTCTTGTTGGGTAAGTGCGTGAATTGAGAGGGCTTAGTGGTTACAAGTTGACTCTTGAGGTTGGGTGGTTGCAATTAGGTTGTTGGTGTAGTTGACAGAATTGTTATACTTGGGCATGTTTAAAAAAGGGGAAGAATGTGAATTTTTGTATGTTCATGCTTGATTGCCGGTATCGATCATGGTTAAGGGGTAAAGTGTGTGATTTAAAAGTAAAATGCTCATTTTTAATGAACTTTGTACATGTTGAAGGGTAGTAGTTTGTCCCATTGATCGAGGACGGGAAAAAGTCTAAGTGTGGGGTGTTGATGTTTAGCTTAAAATGTATATATTTCTATGTATATCGCCTCATATTTTACTTTTGTTTCGTGAGTTTTAGATGTTAAATGTGATGATTTATATTAATTTGAATTGTTTTTATGTGTAGGAATGATTCGGGGTCAATTGGGGGAAAAACACGCGAAATTAGAGCCAAAAACGGACGAAACCGGGAAAATTGCGAAATTGGATGCCACAGGCAGCGTCCAGCACCACCTGTGGCGCTGTGGGTAGTACCTAAATTAGGAGTATCTCCCTAGTGGGCTCCTGGAGCTACCCAAGGCGCCGGTGACGGGATTTTCTCCTATACTTCCCGGGACTCGATTAATTCGACCCTAGACCTACCCAACACGTATAAAAGCAAGTCTAAACTCAATTTTGAGGAGGGCGACACCACTTTGGAGGAAAAACACACACAGAATTGTTAGGAAGCGAAGGATTCTCAGTTTTCTTCATTTTTTTCTAGTATTTACAATTAATTCAATAATTATGCAATTGTTTGATTATATCATGAGTGGCTAAACACCCATTGTTCTGGGATTGTGATTTATCCATGAATATTGTTGTTCAACATTAGCTTAACCTTGATTATAATTCACTCAATATATGGTTGTTTCTTTAATTCTTTGTTTAATTGCTTAATTGTCTGGCCAGCAGTTAGGTTCGATATACTATCTATGCTATGCTTGGGAAAGTCGTGTATAGATTAGAGAAGAATTGAAGAGAGTGCGATCTTAACCCTTCAGGGGAGCGGATTTGTGGTTAGGATAGAAATATACCTAGTCACCGTGCTTAATTAAATATCGTAATCTTAATGCATTCTGATAGATTAATTTCATAGGAATATAGGCGTTAATTTATTGAGAATAGGCAAGTAGTGCTTCGGGAGAAGGCTATGAGAGAAATTATCGATTAATTAACAACCATGAGTGAATTATATGAAAGTGAGAGTTAATTAGAACACAATACAAATGGTGAATCGATCAAAAACCTGAAATATTTGTCTCTATTGAATACACAACAATCAACTCGTTACTTGATAATTATTTATTTCTTAGAATCGTAGTGTAGCATAGTTACATTATTGGACTTTTATCTTGGCTTGATTGAATAACAATTATAGTGAATTCGTGAGAAGTTTACACAAGACTCTGTGGGTTCAACACTCGATTTATCATTATATTACTTGTATGACCACGCATACTTGCGTGTGCGTTTGGGAGCAACACATATCTGAACCGATTCTCTTGACGATCCCTCTAACACTTGTCTTTTGCGAAAACACGTAACGACAGATTGAAGTAGAGAAAAATTCGTATGATATTTTTGAGAAAAATTGCACCGTACTCCCTTAGAATCGCAGATATCACACTCTATCGCATCATGAAGTTTCAAATGAATTACTTGAGTTCTATCCGTATGAAAAACTCCTAAGCAATCAAGGTATTAAAAGCTCTTATCTTTTGAGGTTTCAATTGTCTTAGCAATATATGCTTTTTGTCACTTAGAAGATGTATTATAAACCTCTTATTTGTGTGATTTGTGGACCCCACCTTTTTGTGATGACTTGGCCATAAAATCTCCTAATTGTGACACCAAGTATATGCCGTAAGAGTCATATTTAGATAAAGCTTCTTGGCTGCCACGTTTTTGGCTTTAGCTTATCCAATAACTTAATTAACTTGTTAACCCACTAACCAATAATTAACCAATTATCCACATAATTAAGAATTATCTCAAATTACTTAAAATACTATTCACGCTTAACACACCTTATACACCTTACTTATCATGGTCATGTGGTACCTGCGGATCATATTTTTTCTTAAACTGACAACTTTCGACGAAACTCATTTTCTTTGATTTTCTTACCCTCTCACCTTCACGAATTTACTTATCCCGTTTTGAAATAGCATATCTTATAATCTCAAAATAATCTCATTCTTGAGCTTACATCGATTTATTTATGTCGTACTTTCACGCACGAAAATATGGGTGTAACATCATTCCCCCCTTTGGAACATTCGTCCTTGAACGTTGACTGATGCACTTATCATTCTCATGATCCATAACTCTTGCGAATACATTAGTAGTTCTCTTGCCATCTAGGCAACTGTTCTTTGAATGAATCTCAAAGGCCAAGGCATTCCCCTCTTTAGGCCTCTTTCTCACACCACGACTTGTAGTCGGAATCCTTCCAATCTCGTAACTGTTGCTACCTTCTATCATGCAGCCTATACGAATCTAACCTTGTAATAATGCCTATGCGATCTTCTCTCCTTTTTCCTCCATCTTTTAGCCAATCTTTAGGCCTCACTTTGTGAACATATACAGAGCTTGATAAGATGTCCCTCTGGGCATCTATAAGTATACTAAAGTTCTTTGCTCGTTACTTTGTCGAACTTACAAATATTGCTTTATCATATTTCATAGACCTGACTATCCACCGGCATGATTTTACTGTATCTAGGTAGGTCATACTGTACCATAACTTTTACTTCGATTTATCGTTGCTGAGGTCTGCTACCAAACTGCATGTTACTTTCGTTGCTTATCCCATATGTATAAATCTAAGTCTTTTAATGCTTCCTCATTACTATTCATCTTAAGAATGACAGTGTAATCTTACCTCATACTTTGTGACTTTTGTCCATCCATTGTTGATTCACCTCAATATTGATCTACCATATACCATTGATAACGTGAAACCTCTTTCGTAATCACTAGGGCTCATGTTGCATCGTGGAAAATTTATAGTGATTTTCTTGATCCACCTAGGGAAACACTATACTATACTTCCATAACCGTGTTTAATAGCATCCCAATGTGATTTTGGTATTTTAATCCCGTACAATTCATGAAATCTTTACTCAATCGAAGGCCCAAACGTCATCTTTCATCTATCACAATTACACACTCATTCTACAACTAGGGTAGCATTCTATCTCTTCTAAATGCTACTAGTTTTAGACTCCTTTGAGCTCATTCAGGCTATACTGAGCTTTATATAATTTAGAGAACCCATCAGCTCTCTCTCATTTTTGTGGGCTTAATCTCGAGGGCTTATCCATACTCGTCACCTTCTCACTCGCTCTTTCTTATCCTTACTCATGTCTTCCGAAATCCTTGTCGCTCTACCATACTTTAGCTTGCGACCTATACATGTCCATTTATACTACTCACAACCTTCCTTCAACTTGCTTGCACCATAGATTTTCTTGTGTTATTCTGTAACATCAAGCGAGACATCACATTGTATCTAACTCTTCTTTACTCTCTTAAATATACCTCTCAATACATAGAAACCATAGGCTGGATGATATGCTACTGACGACGCCGCTATCATTCCTGGATATTGAATCCCAGTGCTTCTAGCCTTTTATATGAAGTATGGACCATTCACATCCTTCTACACCTGAGTATCTCGTACGTTGTTTACCTTTACCTTAGTTACTTTAAAATATCGCCTCACATTCTTCTATTTCTTTCATAAACCGCGTTCCACATAGGTATAGTTCATATCCAATTTGAAGCTTTATTATAATACTTGCACCTCTGGTGCTTATACAATCCGGTGTGAGATTCATACTGACTTCTTATGAGGCTGGTAATTTTCTAGCTGACTTTATCGTAGAGCCGTTATAGAATATGGTTGTTGTACTATTTCTCTTGCACCTCTGATATTAAGAGTGATTTGCTATGTTCTCAATCATGATTCCTATAATTTTCTGGGTCCAATAATCATGTTCTTGATTTACTTCGTTGATGTAACTCTTTAGTTTCCTCTTCCTTCTAATCAGCCTTTATATAGGATTAAGCTATCTTCTGATCTGCAGCTCATGCTATTAGTTATTACTTTTAGCATTTCATGGCGCTATGGAATATCCATGATACAATCTTTTAACAATTCAATCCTTTATCTATGGCCTGGGCTCAATTCTTTCTTTGAACTTATACCGGAATCTTCTACGGCTGTGTGATTGACAACGTATTTTCTGCATGTATACAACTCTGAAATCTTAAGTGCGCTCATAACACAACTTACTCTGGATCATTAATCGATTAATTCTTTCGTTCCTTCTCATATTTCTTTAAATGTAAGACATTACTTTTGATTTTACTTCCCGTTTATTAGCCACGGTAGGTGCCACTTTCTTATGGATTACATACAATGTTGTCGTGAGACTGTTGTTATAAGACCATTCCCTCTTTAGGTCACTGAGCTTAGGTTGCAGCCTTTTTTCTTATTTCCTTAGCAAATCTTTTCTTGTATTACTTAGGGATACCTTCTGGCCCTAGTAAAGCTGTGAGATTATTAAATCGTATACACAATGGAATTCTTGATGCCCTTCCTCGCCTATAATTATCCGTAGTTACTTACCTCCACGCCCTTATGCTTGTAGGGTTGCTTCTGAACTGATATTTTGACTGTCTTCCCAGTGGCACTCTTTTATTTCCGTAACACTCATATGGTACCTTCAACTACCCAATACTATCTGAATATTTCTCCAGAATTACAATAGCATAACTACGAGACTGAATTCACCATGTTGGGGTTCACTATGTTTATCTCGCATGGTCTGCTGATTTTTCTGTATCCTCTTGTCTATCCAAAACTGGGATCTTCCTGAGTCAACTACTAACTACTTGTTGGCCCATTCTCATATAAATATCCCACGCAATCTTTCTTGGGTTATTTTCTTTGTCTTAACTTACGTCTCGTACTAGCTCCTTAATTATCAATAACATCTTGGGGAGGAACCCTCACTTCCTCTCCTTGACGTCGTGTTTGCATAATGTTGTGGAGTCGTAACATAGCAGTAGGATTTGAGTAAGTGCAATCTCATCCCTTTCATATTTTTATCGTATTCTTCCTTTACCGTTCCATAGTTACTATAACCACATAATTTTGATTTAATGCCACATCACTACGTATTCCCCCCTTTTAGGGGAATACTAAGAGTTAGAGCTACGACGATCTACCTATAGATGGTTTACCTCTTCAGATTTGGCGTCTTTTCACATCATCTATGTCTTTTACTCGCCTTGCGGTAATCCTTCTGCACCAAGGATAACAAAATTCCTTACTCGCGAGGGTGACACTTAGTATAATTGGCACATACAGTCCCTTAAACTTAACTTTTCTCACATTGCTTGCTTTTGGGGAATCGTCTTCCTGAATAACCATTCTCTGAATTTCTCATGAATCTTCTTCTGTTTTCCATTCTATTATTTTCGGAACATAAATCTAAAGTTCCTCTGATGCTGACCATTATCAAACCACTCAGTCCCTACTTCATGTTTAGTTTATCTTGTTCGCCAGCCCATACTGATTTCTATTACTCTGGGGTCTAAAATTTCCTTCTAGTAGTTGCGTTGGAGGCACGAACTTATTTCTCGAAATGAGGATATGACTTTATGGCCTATACTCTTTTGTTGTCTCAAGGACTGTCACCTCTCATCTCTTCTTTCATCTGACTATAGGCTCTATAATACTGTCACTTTTTTGATCTACCATTGTCATCCATGTATCACATCTTACTTATAATGCTTCCTTATCTCTCTTCTTATTTCCCCACTAATATTTCTGCCTATCACTTTCTTTTGAAGACTTCAACAAGACATTTTTTTATTTTTAGCTCCCTTTGCTTTATTCATTGGCTGTTCGGATTGCCTAACATTCTTCCTTTACTAGGGACGGGAGCCACACTAAGGTAGTATTTATCCCTTCAAGGCTTCAAGTGCCTATATTTGTAGTACTCATATCTAGCTGCACTTTTGTTAGCCCCCATAGGGCATAAATGAGATGGGTGCGGCCAATCGTACATACCTCTGTTATTGTTGAAGGTAACTCAAAATGCTTATACTCTCTACCTGAATTGTATATAATGTTCATCTCTACTAATTAGGCACCGCGTACACTTCTTCACCTTGCTTATTTTATTTGTTGCAACTTGTATTTACATTTTGAATCTCTCGTTGCCTTTCACTATAGGGATGGATAGATATTCCCGCCTTAAGGCTCCTTATCAAAAGGCTTCAATGTCTTAGTACACACATGATCTACTGAAGACCTTACATTTACTCATCATAAGCATTATGCAAAATCGAGTTCCTCTGACTTATCTCTTCCACAACCACATTCAATCTCTTACCAACTATCTCTCTAGATGTAGGTGTCATCTTATTACGAATAACATAGAGTTTAGGAGTTTGAATTCTTACAACTGAGCTCTACCACACGATCTAGAGTAAGAAGAAAGAGTGAAAGTCCTAAATTCCCTGTAGCCTAATGCTTATAAGTGTGGTGCACTACACACCCATAAACAAGACTCTACTGGAAACGACTTGTAGACTCCCTAGGACAGAACTTCTCTGATACCACTTTTGTCACGCCCTGAACCTGGGGGCGAGACCGGCACTCGGTGCCTCACCTATCCTTTCTTACCAACTTGCGACTAAGGGACTCTGAACATATAATATCATACTTCGGCCATGGGCCACATTGCAAGACAATTGCGAATGCTGAGTAAACATCAATATAAACCTAGGCTGACAAGGCCGTCATAACTACTACGACTGGCAAACCAACAAAATATACATAAAAGGCCTACAAGCCCAACATACCGCACTAACTGATAGGATATGTCTACAAGCCTCTACTGATGGATATACTGTGATCGAAATAGGGCCCCGACCTACTCATAACATATATACATATATACACAAGATGTACATAAAGCTCTAAACCCGACAACTCCAAAGGGTATGAAGCTTACTGATCAAGCTGAACTCGAGCAACATCTAATATAGAGGTCTACCTGTCTGTCTGTCTGAACCTGCATGCATGAAATACAGTGCCCCCAGAGAAGGGATGTCAGTACGAAATAATGTACCGAGTATGTAAGGCAATATACTAAAAGTGGAAACTAAACTGATAATATAATAACTGAAAGTAACTGTGAGTCAAAGATAATCTGAAGATATGCTCACCTGTTGATACTGACTCATCTCTCTCAATGTAATAAGTAAAATAGTTTTCCGGCCTTATAAGGCTAGGTATATATAACTACTATGCCGTAGTAGGCTTGCTCATAGGAGCTCGGCCATACTAGGCTCTGTATCTTGGCCAACTGGGCTAGCTCAAGGCGCTCGGCCACAACAGGCTCAGTATATAACTTTACCATCCGATCAGAGGTTGCCCAATAGGGGCCTGCCCATCGATTATAGCACGATGGTAGTGATAATACTGTAATACTGTATATATAGATTCTCTGCTCTCTTGACTGGAAGAAGACAATACTCGATTGAATATGAAGTCCCGATAAGGGAGAATATTGTAACTTAGGTGACTAGGATAATGTATATAAATTTGGGAGTATGAAATTCTCTTGATTCCTCATTATCAAACATATGTAATTACGAGATCATGCCAAAGTGAAGAAAAGATTTAGTCTTAACATACCTGAACCGATTCTCTTGACGATCCCTCTAACACATGACTTTTGCGAAAACATGTAACGTCGGATTGAAGTAAGGGAAAATCCGTATGATATTCTTGAGAGATATTGCACCGTACTCCCTTAGAATGGCAAATATCACGCCTTATCGCATCAAGACGTTTCAAATGAATTACTTGAGTTCTATCCATATGAAAACTCCTAAGAAATCAAGGTGTGAAAAGCTCTTATCTTTTGAGGTTTCAATTGTCTTAGCAATATATGCTTTTTGTCACTTAGAAGATGTATTATAAACCTCTTATTTTTGAGATTTGTGGACCCCCCTTTTTTGTGATGACTTGGCCATAAAATCTCCTATTTGTGACACCAAGTATATGACTTAAGAGTCATATTTAGATCAAGCTTCTTGGCTGCCACGTTTTTGGCTTTCGCTTATCCAATAACTTAATTAACTTGTTAATCTCCCACTAATCAATAATTAATCAATTATCCACATAATTAAGAATTATCTCAAATTACTTAAAATACTACTCACATTTAATACACCTTATACTCCTTACTTATCATGGTCATATGGTACCTTGTATGGTACTAGTCGATAAATACTGGGTATTATAGCTCGGATCGTAGTTTTTCTCAAAATGACAACTTTTGATGAAACTCATTTTCTTCGATTTTCTTACCCTCTCACTTTCACGAATTTACTTATCCCTTGTTTGAAATAACATAATACTTATAATCTTAAAATAATATCATTCCCGAGTTTACGTCGATTTATTTATGGCATACTTTCACGTATGAAAATATGGGGTATAACAATATGTCTTCCCCATATAGGTGTCTGGACAAGGGGTGGAGCAACTGGTAGTGAAACCACTAGCTGAGAAAACTCTGGCGCTTCACCCTTAACAAACTTGGGATAATGCCTCCTCAAGTGGCCAATATCTCAAAACTCATAACAACCCCTATCTAACTGAGACTACTGAACTTGAACCTGTGATAGCCTGAATGCTCACTAGAAGAACCATGAATAGAAAGAGCACGATATGAGCTCGCAAGGAGAGCACTGATAGATGATGGAACTAGGATACTGTAAGATGGCCAAGACACTACTCCACGGGCCACATGTTGTGTAGAATAAATTGACCTACCCTGATAGCCTTTATCAAACTGAACCCTACCTCCATATCAGGTACCACTGAAACTACCAAAACAACAAGGTCTCTTATCTCTCTCTATATGCTCTTGTCCCCGACTACGAATACACTCGATCCTCTGAGCTATCTCCATTGCCTGGTGAAAAGTAGTCCCAATTGCTGACTCTCGAGCCATATAAATCCTAATGCTATAATTCAAAATCTCAATCAATTTCCTCATGCTCTCAACATAAGTAGGGGATCCAAATAGCACCATGACGAGATAACTCTATAAATCTCGCCTTGCACTCGGTCATAGTCATGAGATCTAGCTAAAGATGAGCAAACTGACTTCTCAACCCATCCCTCCTGGTGTGTGGGATGTACCTTTCAAGGAACAAGTGCGAGAACTAAGCCTAAGTAAGTGGATGTGAACCTTTTGGTCTGCCCAACTTATAGGTATGCCACCATCTCCTAGAAGCTCCTCTACACTGGAATGCAGTGAAGTCCACTCCATTGAACTCTACCAAGACCAAGCTGCAAAGCATCTTGTGACATATGTCTAGAAAGTCCTGGGTATCCTCTGAAGCACGCTATCAAGGTGTTTAGGAACAACCACTAAAACCTCTCTAATATCTTCTTCTCATCATCAGACATAGAAGGCAAAATCTTAGGTTTGTACTATAGGCTGCTGCAGGGTATGAGTGATTGGGGTCTAAGACCCCTCCAACCTGAGACTATCTTGACCATATCCTCTTAAAATACTAGTGCTGCAAGGAAACCCCCTATATGCTGAGTGGGAACTTGGGACACAACAAGATCATCATTAAACTAATCCTCTTCCTAATCTGCAGGTAGATCCACTAGTATTTCCCTAGTACGCTCCTAGGCTCTGGTGGTTGTGCTACCGCTAGAAACCATTGTGCAACCCTTGGTGGGAGCCTTGGCCCTACCTTAGGCCCGGTCCCTTACGGCTAAAGGTGGAGGTACTGCCTCTCCATTGCATGTCGCTGCTGAAGTGTGCATTCTCACCATATTATAGAGAGTGGAATAGAGAATGCAAAAAAGGGAAGTTTCCTAAAGCCCCGTATCCTCTCGCAGATAGATATTCACATTTCTGTACCAATCCATAAGACTTCACTTCGCTTTCTCATGAGTTTTAAATCCTTAGAAGCTATAGCTTTGATACTAATTTGTCATAACCAAAATCCCACCAAAGGCCGTGATGGTTCCTAACCCGCTCGCTAGGCAAGCCAACACTTACCTCAATAATAATTCAACTATCAAGCCATCAATTAATTTATAATATAATATCAAAGAAGAATATGACAACTCAAATTTCAAATGTGTATAAATATTAGATAGACTGTAAAAATGACCACAACTGTCTCATAAACATTTTCCCGGAACTCGAGTGTCCCAACTAGTCAAAAGTATCTAACAAGAGTACAAGCTCTCAACTGAATACAAGGTATGTCCTAAAATGAAAAAGATACAAACACATAAATAAAGAGTATGGAAGAGAGACTCTATGTATTGCAAATCAGATCAAGTAAGAAGCTCACCACAAAGTCTTCTAATAGCACTCCTACTCTTCCGGGTGAATGCACAAATAATAGCCTCAAAACCTACATAAAATATGGAGAAGTGTAGTATAAGTTCAAAACTACGGTACTCAATAAGTATCACGTCCAGCCTCAAAGAAGTAGTGGCGGGAGGTCAATACACAAACTTACTAACATCTCAAAATCCTATGAAGCATGTACATCATATGGAATAAAATATGATATCATCAATCAAGTCCACTAGTGGAAATACGGTAAAGCTGGTAGGTCGACATACTTTTAAATAGGAAATAACAAACAATATGAGAGAGTTCAAATCATTCACAATCATGAAATGAGTCAAACGAAATTCATATAAATATAATATCCACTTCATGAGTCTAATCTATCAATGCATGCTCACAATTCAATACCAATCCTCGAACAACCTAGCTCGCTAGTGATATTTTCCTCTTCGGGCCTAGGACTTCACGGGTTTAAAATGAGTCACTAGGGTTTAAGGCTTGTTAACTTATATACCCAACATCCCTCTTTTATTTTGCTGATGTCGGGCTCTGTCTAAAGTCTGGGGTGCTACATAAATTCCCTCTTATGAACTGAACATCTTCATTGAGGTTTGCCCTATCGCATCGGATTCGCCTAGAGTCAACATTGAGGTTTGCCCTGCCTAAGTGAGTGTGGCTCTGATACAATCTATAAGAGCTCAGTATGCTAGTGATATTTTCCCCATTGGGCCTAGGTCGTCGTAGTTTTAAAATGCGTCACTAGGGTCCAAGACTTGTAAAATTATACACCTAACATCCCTCTTGTATTTTGCCGACCTGGGACTCTGTTTAAAGTCTGGGTGCGACACGTTCAAACAAGGATGTTTGCGCAACAACACAAGTGAGAACTATACTAGGACTAAAAAAATCCAATCTCACGAATTTGTTGACCAAAGCCTGAACATCCATAGCCAAAGGCCTCTCTACAACTAAAATAAATGCCAAACTCCCCATACTCTCCACCTTTCTAGTCAAGCCATACTCTATAATATTAGTCATCCTCGGATGATACAAGATAGTAATATCATAATCCTTCAATAGCTCCAACCATCACCGCTACCTTAATTTCAAATCTTTTTGCTTGAAAAAACAATGAATACTTCGATAATCCATTTATACCTCACAAACATGATATGGAAGTAATGCTTCAAAATCTTGAGCGCGTACATAATAGCTTCTAACTCCAAATCATGCATCAGATAGTTATTCTCATGGAGCTTAAACTAGTGTGATGCATAGTAACTTACCCTATCATCATGCATCAACACAAACCCAAGGCCGACAAGCGAAATATCACAATAGATAGTATACAATCCCCGATCCTAAGGGTAATACCAAAACTAGAGCTGTAGTCAAAGTAGTCTTGAGCTTGTGAAAACTATCCTCATACTCGTCAAACCATCTGAACAGAGCACTCTTTTGAGTTAACTTAGTCAATGGAGCTGCAATATATGCAAACCCTTTCACAAGGCGACGATAGTAACCAGCCAAACCTAAGAAACTTATGATCTCTGCAATAGTAAAAGGTTCGTACCAACTCTGAACCACCTCAATCATATTTAGATCAACTTTGATCCTATCACGAGACACCATTTTTTCCAAGAATCCCATTGAATCCATCCAAAACTCACACATGGAGATCTTAGAGTACAACTTTTTCTCCCTCAGAATCTGGATCACAATCCTCAAATGCTGCTCATACTCCTCAGCACTATTGGAATATATCAAGATATCATCAATGAAAATAATGAAAAAAGAATACAAATAAGGTTGGAAAAATTGTCCATTAAATGCATGCAAGGTGCTGGGGAATTAGTCAAACAAAAAGATATCACGAAAAACTCATAATGCTCATAACGAGTGCTGAAAGTCGTCTTACGCATGTACAAATCTCTGATCTTCAGCTGGCGATAATCCGATCTCAATTCAATATTTGAGAACACCTTAGCATCATGAAGCTGATCAAATAATTCATCAATGGGAGGAATTGGATACTTGTTCTTGACAGTCACTTTGCTGAACTGCTTATAATTGATACACATCCTCATAGTACCATTTGCCTTATTCTTCATTGATACACATCCTCATTGATACACCTAAGGTGACACACTAGTCCAGATGACCCCCAATTAAAACAACTCTTGCAACTTCTCCTTCAATTTCTTCAACTCAGTTGGAGCCATGTAGATATAGGTTGAGTGCTCGACATCAAATCAATAATAAATTCCAACCAAGTGGAATGATCAGTAGGTCTGCAGGAAATGCATTCGAAAACTCTCTCCCTACTAGAACTAACTTAACAATATGAGTATCGTCATTAACATTTCCAACAAAGGTCATATACGCCAAACACCCCTTCGAAACCATTCACCGAGCCTTCAGAAATGAAATCACTCTACTAGGGGTATGACCAAGAGAACCTCTCTATTCTAACCTTGTCAACCCTGACATCATCAACGTCACGATATTAACATGACATCAAGAATATCATGGTACAGAGATAACTATTCCATACCCAAAATCACATCAAAGTCCACTATACTAAGCAACAGAAGATCAACAATTGTCTCTTAACCCCCAATGGTAACTACACAAGATCGATACATACGATCCACCATAATAAATTCACCAACATGTATAGATACATGGACAAGAATATCAAGGGAACTATGGGGGCAAATTCAAATGTGATGCATAATAAGATGACACATAGGAATATTGTGATAACCCGATAGGTCATTTTGAGTACTATACCCTTTTTCTATGTTTTTAGACCTCCCATAACTTTATTTTGATATTTTATGACTTGAGCGCATGGTCCGTGTTGTTTTTCAGAAAGCTATTATGTGAAATTTTAAAGAAAATATGATTTTTGACTTAAAATGAGGCTTGAATTGACCAAGGTTCGTGTTCTTAGGAAACGATCGTGGACCGTTATTTTGAGGATTTTGATAGGTTTGTATGATATTCGTACATATAAGTATGTTTAGTTGGGTTCTCGGGTGACCCGACTATGTTTCGACTCTTTATGTGAAATTTAGCAAACGTTGAGTTTCAAGTTCAAAATCAATTGAGTTTCAGGTTAAAAATCATGACTTTTGATGATCAATTCTTGATATTTGATGTTATTTTGATTATTTGAGTGAACAAGCAAGTTTGTATGATATTACTACACTTGTTTGAATGTTTGCATTGGAGCCCGTGGGGCTCGGGTGAGTTTTGGATTACTTGTTTTTTTTAAATTCCGTATTCATTATGTAACTGTGGAATTCTTTACTTGAAATTACTATCCTTGAAATATCTTGCTGTTGTGTTTGGTGTTGAGTTGTAAAGGTTGTGGTTTCTGCTGAGTCAAGGTATAAGTTGTGAAATGTCATGTTACTTAGTTGTTATGTTTGGTATTCATGTTATTGTTGACGTGATTATTTGGGTGTTTGCACGAGGTTTCTTCCGTGCTATTGTTATTTTTCGCACGAGGTTTCTTCCATGCTATTGTTCCTATTTGCACGAGATTTCTGCCATGCTGTTGTTTTTTTATATGCATGCGCGGTGTAAGGCCTGGGTATTGAAATACATGGGGTGAGATAAGGTGGGATTGATACACGTGGCTAGTAGGGGAACTACTAGAAGCCATGCGGTGTGATAAGGGTCTAAAACGAGGGGTGCTATTTCGAAAAAAAAATTAATTTTTAAACTAAATGTAAAGGCCCCCGCGGTGATATAAGGAAAGATTGTGATTCACTTTTATGATTTGGGACTACGAGGCGGTACTTTGGGAGTGCCCATGTTGATCTTTCTTTATTTGTTGTACGTTGTTTGCTTGTTGTTTTCCTTAACATGTAAAATCCTTGTTTTCCTTTCGTTTAGTACTAGCTGCTCGATTTCGCGTTATTACCTTCCATAAATTCTTTATGGTTTCACTTCCTTGTAAGTACCATTATATCATTATATCTTTTATCTTGTTTCTTATTATCTCCAGTAGGGCCTTTACCTGACCCATTGTGATATACTCATACTACGCTTCTGCACATGTGATGTTTTAGACTTCAATACTACACAATAATATAAGTTAATTGTGCAGTACCCAATTTTCGAGTGCCGTCGAATAAGAAGAACCTGGTGCTTCTTTGTTTACTACTTTCTACTGTTGCGGAATAATAAAGCAGTAAAGTAAAGACACAGAGATATTTACGTGGAAAACACCTGGCTCAAAAGGTGAAAAAACCACGACCTACTCCTCAGTAGGTTTTTCTCAAACACTTCACTAAAAACTCTGAGCCAAACGAACTTACAAAATAAACTCTTTTGTAATCCTAGGACTAACTCTAATCCTCTTTGTATCAACTAGCCTCTAGCTAATTTCTACAGATTTCAAGCTAACTCTAACTTGAACAATGTGTACCTATTACAATTGCTTCTATGAAAGCTGAAAAGATACAATATTAAAACGCCTACTACAATCAACTAGACTCAATACATCAACGATGAAACTGTTTCTTCTAGTTGAACTGTAGCCTTCGCACAATACTTCTGCTTGCAAAATATCCTGAGAATTTTTGCTTTTCAGAACTTAATTCACTTTTGTCTTTGTGCGTCACTTCTTTCAGTAGTAATACATTGAGTATTTATAGAGACAGTTGTTGAGTACATGGTTCAGTTCTGATCCAACTCTACCTGGGTATACGAGTTCGACTATGACTGAACTTCCTTCTCTATTTCTGTCCTTGCTGAAATCAACTTCAATATTCTTTATCAGTTTGCAACCTTTTCGTATTAGTAGACATCCTTTTAGCTCTTGAAACTCAGAAATCACTGATATCTCCTATGCATGAACAATTTTTGTGCTAACTGTTCCGTTCAGATGTGTGTGCTCTAATGGACCTGGTTCAACTTGTCAATCTTCAAAACCCATTCAGTGACATGGGCCAACANAACTCAGCAATCACTGATATATCCTATGCATGAACAATTCTTGTGCTAACTGTTCCGTTCAGATGTGTGTGCTCTGCGGACCTGGTTCAACTTGTCAATCTTCAAAACCCATTCAGTGACATGGGCCCACAGATTCCCCCTTTTTGATGATTACAAACTTTGTGCTTTTATCCTGTATACACTTCAAACACTTTGTATTGTTTTAAGCATTAATCATTGACCACCAGGTACGATAGGTTATAAATATCACTTTTTGAAAAAACACACACACCCAGCACAACACATCTTTCCCCTTTTGGCATCATCGAAAAGTTGCAAAATGATACTTACCAAATTTTTAATTCTTACTCATGGCCAAATTTAGGCAACTACAGGTGCAAGCATGATTAATCAACATAAGAAATCAACAATGTAAGCTAAATTAGAAATTGAGATAATTTTTAAAATCAACAAACTTCTTTGATATAATACTGCACATCAAACACCAACAAATTAAAGCAAAATGATCAAAACATGAGCAAAACAGAAAAACTGAAACCATAAAAGCTAGACACTATCCCAAACTGGGCACTTGAAAGATAACTGGGAAGCATTGGATAAACCTAAGGCTTGGAAGGTGCAGAGGAGGTTGTGGTCTTGGATTGTAGGAGAGAAACCATCTGCTTAAGAACACCCTCATTATTTTCTTTCTGCTTTGCTAATTCTTCCCTGAGAGCATCCCGCTTAGCTTCAACCTCAATCACACGAGACTTCAAACGAAGGATCTCCATATCCTTAATGTCGCTTTCCTACGCCAAAGTTCTTACTTTGCTGTTGACTGGCTGCTTCCTAGATGAACTAGGTTCATACATAGGAACATTGACAATATAATCACATGATAGCAAAGTTTCCTTCCCATAATAATCCTTGGCAGTTTCCATTTTAGCCTTCTTCACTGGAACCCCAAAATGAGCAAACACAGCTCTGAGAATAAATCCATATGGGATTGCATGAACTTTTGTTCCATTCACAACTCTATCCAAGAGTTGGATGATGAAAGCTGGCCAATTTATTTGCCTTCCCCTGTACAAGCATTCCATCAAGGTCAGATCCATATAGTTGGCAATGTGCCTTTTTTCTTGTATGGGCAGTAGATACTTGATGAAGAACTCGAAGAATAGCTTGTGTTCTGGCTTTATTTCCCTCTTGTAGATAGTCCTGGGTTCAATCTCTTTCTCATTATCACTGAAGAACCTGGTGATGTTAATTGCTGAGGCCATCCCATCTAGACAAGGCCATCTTTGCCTTATGTAGTCCTAATATCCCTCAGCTGGTATGTCTAGAATAACACCCAGTTCTTTAGTATCAAAAGAAACTTCAATTCCTTTGACCATTGATATGACCCTGCCGTTTTTGACAATCGCATTCCCCATGAATTCTACCAACTCAGCTCTTGCCAGTCTGCCTTCCATACGAAGGCCCATGTCCTTCCAGCCCTGTACCTCTAGAGTTCCCAGCAAATACTGCATTCCAGGATCATCTAGATCCTTCATCAGCTTACTCTTCAGAATTGTTCTTTTTCTAAACATGGTAACTCTGTCAGTCACCTCTTCTATTTCCTTCTCCTCCTCTCTACTCCATTATGCATCATCATCCTCCTTAGTAACAATTCTTACTTTCTTTGGCTTGGACCTGGTCCTTTTGACTGTGCTTGGAGTTGCAGCGGACACATCAGCTGACTTCTTTGAAGAAGCCTTAGCCTGTTTGGGTTTTGGTGTCCTAACCACAGCTGGAGCCAGCTGCTCCTCTTGTTGGACCAGGTCCAACGTCTCTTCTTCAACAACCATCAGCCTCAACAGGCTCTCCAACCTTTGCTTTTCCCTTTGCTGCCCTCTTCCTCTTGCTCTCTAGCAGAGCCTTTTCTAACTTCTCTTCCTCCTCTCTTATAGAATTTCGCGTAGCACGTACCTTAGGAAAAGGTACCTCAACAGAACCAACAGCTTTCCTTTTCTTCGAAGGAACTGAGGCTATAGACTTTTTGGACTTTGAAGTCCTTCTTTTCTTGGGGTTATATGAGTCCCGCAACTTCCTCAATCTTTCAGCCAAAGTTTCTTCCCCAGAAGAAACGTGTTCATCTATTGCTTTCATCAATTTCTCCAACCCAGCATCAGCTTCCTCAACTCCACTAGTTCCCCCTAAGATTGTGACATCTTCTTCAAGATTTTCAAGAACGGGACTACATACTGCCAGTGTAGTACATCCTCTCCCGATCCCCTCACATTTACATCTCCCTTGATCTCAAGAGGTTTCTCTTTCCCAGATTTTCTTTGCCTTTTGGGCACTTCAACATCCACAACAGACCCCACAAACACAAATCGTTGATCAATATTGTTTATTTTAGAGATAGCATCAGAATTACCTTTCTCACCACTGGTTGAACCAGGTGCTTCATCTTCATTGGCTGATTTGAATGATTCATTGGACGATTCTAGTGTGGAGCCTTCTTCAGCATGCAATAATTTTTCCAAGAATTTGGCTCTTGAACCAGAAGCCACAAATTTATGTGCAAGAACTTTTACACGACGAGGCTTGGGGGCTGGGGTAGGGTTTGGTATGGGTTCTGGGATTGTAGGGTGTTCAGGGGTCGTCGACTTTTCTGGAGACTCGAAACTATACACTGAGGGTGAATTTGAGTCTGATTCATAGTTGCCTCCATCATAATCTCTGTTTGGAGATAAATCAGAAGAAGCTTGTAGGGGTGACGACATGGTTTTGAATTGTTTAGAGAGAAGAAAGACAAAAGGCAGTAGAGATTGTGAGTTGAGTGAGTTGAACAAGGTTCCACTGTTGCTTTATGCACAATGGGTAATGATGGACTTTTTTATAACTTATGGCTGGGGAGATTATAACGGAAGAGTATTAACTCAAGTGGAATTCTAATCGATTCAGAATTTTCATTGATTAGACATTGATTGGACAGTTACTTTCCCCCTAAAACTAGGCTAATCAAGTGAGATGGGACTTCTTGAAACTGGTTTAATATTTGGGTAAGTACTAGAATTGAATTTGAACCATAAATGGATAGAGTTCTGGTCATGTATGACTGTACTTGAATTAATACATGTATGGAGATGAGAACGTACCTTGTCAGTTATGCGAACCATCATGGGATGAACCAGGTTCATCCATGTAAAATCCTTTATTTGCCTCAACTTACAAAATAGAGAAACATCATTAGCAACTAGGGAATAATCTTAATACATGGCAGAAGAGTATGGAAATAAAGACATAATACTGAGCAATGATTAATTTTACCTAATTTGAATTTTCTAGACAAGAAAAATTTTCATTTTTTTTTCCAATTTTTTTCCAGTTTTTGTTTTTCAATTAGGTGACCTTAATCATCCCTAATTCAAGTCTGTCTCTCTCATAATGCTCCCTACTCAGTGCTTTGCTAAATATATCAGCAATTTGACGATCAGTAGCACAGAATTCGATTGAGATCATTCACTTTTCATAGTCGTCCCTCAGAAAATGGTGTCTGACATTTATGTGCTTAGTTCTCTTGTGATGAACCGGGTTCTTCGTCATACTAATTGCACTAGTGTTATCACAGTAAATAGGAATGCATCCCACATCTATACCAAAGTCCAGGAGTTGTTGCTTGATCCAAAGCAACTAGGCACAGCAAGAGGCTGCAGCCACATATTCAGCCTCAGCAGTAGACAGGGCTACTGAATTTTGTTTCTTNATCAACCAGGAAACCTGCATAATCAGCATCAACATATCCTACAAGGTCGAATTTACTACCTTTAGGATACCAAAGGCATAAATCAGTGGTGCCTTTCAAGTATCTTAAAATTCTCTTCACTGTAGTGAGGTGGGACTCCTTTGCATTTGCCTGAAACCTAGCACATAGTCCCACACTGGATACAATATCTGGTCTGCTGGCAGTGAGATATAGTAGAGACCCAATCATTCCTCTGTATACCTTCTGATCAACGGATGAACCAAGTTCATCCACATCCAATTTAGTAGCTGTGGCTATGGGGGTATCTATTTCCTTTGAATCTTCCATCTTGAACTTATTGAGGATTTCTTTCACATACTTTTGTTGATGAATCATTGTTCCATGTGGGTTTTGCTTGATTTGTAAGCCTAAGAAGAAGTTTAGCTCACCCATCATACTCATTTCAAATTCACTCCCCATTAGTGTAGCAAATTTCTTGCTAAGCTTTTCAGTGGTTGCCCAGAATATGATATCATAAACATATATTTGCACAATCAGAAGATCCTTCCCCTTTTCCTTTAGGAACAAAGTACTGTCAATTTTGCCTCGTTTGTACCCATGTTCCAGCAAATATTTTGACAATCGCTCATACCATGCTCAAGGTGCTTGTTTGAGACCATAAAAAGCCTTGTCAAGTTTATATACATGATCAGGTGACTCTCTGCTTTCAAAACCTGGAGGCTCTTTGAGAAATACATCTTACTTCAAATATCCATTGAGGAAGGCACTCTTAACATCCGTATGATGGAGAGTGAATTCCATATATGCAACAAATGCTATAAGAAGTCTGATTGCCTCCAATCTTGCCACAGGAGCAAAGGTCTCATAAAAGTCAATTCCCTCTTCTTGGTTGTATCCCCGAACAACCAGTCTTGCCTTATTTCTTGTAACAATTCCATCCTCATCGAGCTTGTTCCTAAAGACCCACTTGGTGCCAATTACTGATCTGTCTGGTGGCCTGGGTACCAAGTGCCATACTTGACTCATCTCAAATTGATTAAGCTCTTCTTGCATGGCAGTTACCCAGCTAGTACCTTGTAGGGCTTCACCAATGTTCTTTGGTTCGATTAAGGATAGGAAGGCATCAAACGCACACAAATTTTTCAAGAAAGCTCTTGTTTTTAATCCGGATGATAGATCTGCTATTATGTTCTCAAGAGGGTGAGAACTCTGATATCTGTGTGGTTTGAGAACTAATAATTCACTTCTGGATAGTTCCATGTTGTTATGATGTTTTGGAACAGGATCAGGGCCAGGAATCACATGTTGAGTTCCCCCTGTCATGTTGCTTGGGGTAGTTGGACCTGGTCCATCACATGTTCCATCTTCCATGGCTGCTTCAATGTGTTCACTGCTTCTCACCAGTCCAAACTCCTCATCTTCTGGTTCCTGTCTCTCAGAAAGAGTGTTAGTTTCAGCAAATATAACATGCACACTCTCCTCTACACACATAGTTCTTTTATTGTACACTTTATAGGCTTTACTATGTGATGTATATCCCAAGAATACTCCCTCATCACTTCTGGGATCAAATTTACCTAAGAAATCTTTGCAATTATTGTGCACATAACATTTACATCCGAAAGCCCTAAGATGGGATATGTTGGGCTTTCTTCCTTTGAGTAATTCATAGGGAGTCTTCTCTACCAGTGGCCTGGTCATGCATCTATTGATTATATAACACGCAATGTTTATTGCTTCTGCCCAGAAGTTGTGTGGTAGCTTGCTGGAAAGAAGCATGGTTCTTTCCATGTCTTCAAGAGTTCTATTCTTTATTTCCACAACCCCATTTTGCTGTGGGGTTCTAGGGGAAGAAACGTTGTGATTGATACCATGTTCATCTCAGAACTCAGCAAATTTGGCATTTTCAAATTCAGTCCCATGGTCAGATCTTATTGATGCTAGTTGATGTCCTAACTGATTTTGAGTTTTCTTAACAAATGTGATAAACATATAAAATGTTTCATCCTTAGATGCCATAAATAAGGTCCACGTGAACCTTGAGTAATCATCAACTAACACCATCACATATTTCTTACCACCTCTGCTCAGGGTTCTCATTGGACCACACAGATCCAGATGAACCAGTTCCAATGACATGGTTGTACTGACCATTTTCTTTCTTTTGAAAGAAGATCTTACCTGCTTCCCCCTTGCACATGCCTCACAAACTTTGTCTTCCTTGAATTTAATGTTAGGGAGTCCTACCCCTAAGTTCTTAGAGACTAGCTTGTTAAGCTGAGTCAGACTTGCATGACCAAGGCTTTTGTGCCACAGGAGGGGATCACTGTCCAACACACTAAGGCAAGTGAGTTCATTGTCAGACAGTGTGGACAAGTCAATGACATATATATTGTTCATTCTCCTTCCCTGGAACACAATCTTGTCAGTAAGCAGATTTATCACAAAACATTTTATGGAGGTAAAAGCGACAAGATTACCGTTGTCACACAGTTGTGGCACACTGATTAGGCTATATTTCAGGCCATCTATCAGATACACATGTTCAATTGAACGTGTTTCATCTTTACCTACCTTGCCGACCCCTATAATTTAAGCTTTCTTTCCGTTTCCAAAGGAGACATTTCCTCCTTTGAGGTTTTCAAGTGAAAGGAACTGTTCCTTGTTCCCTGTCATATTCTTAGAGAAACCATTGTCCAAACACCAAATTAGGCTGCTTCCTTTCACTTGTACCTACAAAAGCAAATCAGGGGTTAGTTTTAAGAACCCAAACTAGTTTGGGTCCTTTTCTATGAGAGAATGGATGAATCAGANGGCCAGTCTTCCCACAATGGTTGCACATTTATTTTTAGGGAGAGTGAGATACTTTCTTTTGGGATCCCATTTAGGCAATTGACTCCCAAAACCAAACGCTCTCCGGTTGCTACTGTGATTCTCTTGAAGCCAAGTTAATGCATCAAAAGACTTATTCCATTTGCGTGTTCTATCAAATTCATGTTTGACTTTGCCAAGTTCTTCTTTAATAGATTTTATCTATTCATCCTTGGCATACATTTTATCCTTTAGTTTTCCTAAGTCTTCTTCTAACATTGCATGAGAGTGATCAACCACCTTTTTACTNATGACTGAACTTCCTTCTCTATTTCTGTCCTTGCTGAAATCAACTTCAATATTCTTTATCAGTTTGCAACCTTTTCGTATTAGTAGACATCCTTTTAGCTCTTGAAACTCAGAAATCACTGATATCTCCTATGCATGAACAATTTTTGTGCTAACTGTTCCGTTCAGATGTGTGTGCTCTAATGGACCTGGTTCAACTTGTCAATCTTCAAAACCCATTCAGTGACATGGGCCAACAACATGTTTTTGTGCAGATCCAGGTTCATCCTATCAACCCCGGTATTAGCGTGTTGAGTTGCTTGCTTTTGGAGACTTCAAGGTATACATGTCCGCGTCCGCCGGCCTTGGAGTCCCCTTATACCCTTTCCTTTATTATTTCTTTCCATTTTTATAGATAGTGATCCATAGGATTATTCAATACTGTATCTAGAGCTTGTGACTTATATCTCACCAGGTCTTGGGATTGGGCATATTGCGTTTTTGGTAGATTTTATTTATGAAATTGTTGGAGTTTTGAAATTCTAAGTTTTTCTTTAATGTTTCCGCAAGTTTTTAGGCTTACCTATTTCTAGAGACTAGGTGTTGTCACGACATCATACAGAGGGAAATTGGGGTCGTGACAAGTTGGTATCAAAGCTCTAGGTTCATAGGTGTTATGAGTCACAAGATGGTTTAGTAGAGTCTCGCAGATCGGTACAGAGACATTTGTACTTATCTTGGGGATTCTATGGAACTACTTGGAAAAGCTTCACTTCTTTGATTAATTATCATGAAAAATCTTTGACTTCAGATTCTAGATTTCTGTCGTTCTATTCTCTCACAGATGGTGGGCACACATACAACTGGATTGGATGACCAGACACCCACGCCTTCTGCTAGTATCATGAGAGGCCGAGGCAGGGGCGGAGGCCGAGGTCGAGGATGTCCATGTGGTGCCACCAGAGCACTCGTAAGAGATGCTTCAGAGGAGCCATCAGCAGCTCTAGTTGGAGGGTAGGGATCTGAGACACCTCTTACTACACCAGCTCTCCAGGAGACTCTCACCCAACTTTTGATTATGTTCAACACTTTAGCTCAGGTAGGGTTGATCCCACTTGCTCCTGCTACATCTCAGGCCAGGGGAGGAGCATATACTCTCGCTTATCGTACCCCAGTGCACCTGGTCTAGGTTGAACAGGTCCAGGAGGTCATACTAGTGCAGCCGGTAGCCCCAATTCAGCCCGGGGTTAGAGGCAACAGCTTCTGAGGAGGAGGAGCTTAGGATTGAGAGGTACAATAAGTACTATCCTCCTACTTTCAGTTGCTTGGCATCAAAGGATGCCCAGGGATTTCCTAAGGAGTGTCATCGTATCCTCCATACAATAGCTATTGTGGAGTCTAGTGGGGTTGCTTTCACTATAAGGGACCAACTTATAAGTGGTGGCAAGCATATGAGTTTGGTAGTCTAGCTGAGGCAGCTTCACTCACATGGACTCATTTCTCAGATATGTTCTTGAGGTAGTTTGCTCCCCAGAGTCTCAAAGATGCATGGCACACAGAGTTTGAGTAGTTGTGCCAGGGTTCTATGACCGTGCCGTAGTATGCAGTCTGGTTCAGTGATTTGTCTACGCATGCACCAGCCTTGGTCCTACAGTTAGTGATCGAGTTCGTCAATTCATCAAGGGGTTCAACCCCGATATCAAATTTAACATATTCTGAGAGTTGGAGATGGACATCGCATACCGGCAGGTTGTGATGATCGCTAGGAGATTTGAGGGTATGTTGACCTGGGAGAGAGATGAGAGGGAGTCCAAGAGGTCTTGAGATTCTTGCAGATATAGTAGTACCCATACCTCAGTTGCAGCTCGTCATTGTAGGGGCTGTGTGAGTCGCCCAATTCATTCAGCACTTCCAACTTCCAGCGGTATTCCGGCCACTCCTAGGCTTCAGGCTCCCTATTGTGCACCACCATTGTCTAGTGCACCTCTTACACGGGGTGATTTTAGTGGTTAGTCCAGCCTATCAGGCCTGAACCAGCCACATCAGCCACGTCCTCTAAGAACTTATTTTGAGTGTGGTGACACTCGTCATATGGTGAATGATTTCCCCAGACTCAAAAGGGGTGTACCTCCACTGACTACTCAGGCTCCTTGTATTCCACCGGGTCCTCAGGCTTCTTAGTCCATTATGGCTGCACTAGTTGCCACTCCACCTGTACAATCGGCTAGAGGTAGAGGTAGAGGTCGATCAGCTAGAGGTTTCCCTAGGGGGGAGGCCATGCCAAATATTATGCTCTTCTCTTCCTACTAGGACGGAGGCAGTCGCATCTGACTCAGTCATCAGAGGTATTGTTCAGGTTTGTCATAAAGATGCATCAGTCTTATTTGATCCAAGTTTCACTTATTCCTATTCCTATGTGTCATCTTATTTTGCTCCATATTTGGGTGTATCTCGGGATTCTTTGAGTTCTCCTATCTATGTGTCCACACATGTGGGAGATTCCATTGTTTTTGATCGTGTGTATCGGTCATGTTTAGTTGTTCTTGGTGGTTAGGAGACCAGAGCCGATTTATTATTGCTTAGTATGCTAGATTTTGATATTATTTTGGGCATGGACTTGTTGTCGCCCTATTATGCTATTCTCGATTGTCACGCCAAGATCCTGACACTAGCTATTCCAGGATTACCACATTTAGAGTGGAGAGGTGCTTTATATAATGTTCCTTGCAGGATTATCTCATTTCTAAAGGCTTAGTGTATTGTTGAGAATGGGTGTAATGCTTATCTAGCTTTCATGAGGGATGTTAGTGTCGATACTCGTACCGTGGAGTTAGATCCATTTGTGAGGAATTTTTTAGATATATTTTCGACGGATCTTCTGGGCTTGGCGCCCGACAGGGATGTCTTTTTTGGCATTGATTTGTCACCGGGCACTCAACCCATTTCTATTCCACCCTACCGTATGGACCAACAGAGTTGAAAGAGTTAAAGAAGCAGGTACAAGAGTTGCTTGATAGGGGCTTCATTTGCCCGAGTGTATCTCCTTGGGGTACTCCAGTCTTATTTGTAAAGAAGAAGAATTGTTTATCACATTTGAACAAGGTTATAGTGAAGAACAAGTATCCATTGCCATGTATTGGTGTCCTATTTGGCCAACTACAAAGTGCTAGAGTGTTCTGTAATATTGACTTGCGTTCAGGCTATCATCAGTTGAAGATTCGTGATCCAGATATCCCGAAGACTGCCTATAGGACTCTGTATGCTCATTACGAATTCTTTGTGATGTCTTATTGACTGACCAACGCCCCAACAACATTCATGCACTTGATGAATAATGTATTTCAGCCCTATGTTGACTCATTCGTCATTGTTTTTATTTACGACATTTTGGTTTACTCTTAGAGCCGGGAGGATCATGAGCAACACCTGAGGACCGTGCTTCTGATCTTGAGATAAAAGAAGTTATATGCAAAATATTCAAAGTGTGAATTCTTGCTAGAACCAATGGCATTTTTTGAGTCATGTAGTATCGAGTAAGGGAATCAAGGTAGATCTGAAGAAGATTTAAGCAATGCAGAGTTGGCCTAGACCGTCTTCAACTATGGAGATCCAGAGTTTTCTTGGTTTGGAAGGGTATTATCGTCTCTTTGTAGAGGGTTTCTCATCTATTGAAACACCTATGACTAGGTTGACCCAGAAGGGATCTCTGTTTAGGTGGATGGAGGAGTGTGAGGAGAGCTTTCAAAAGATCAAGATAACTTTGACTAGAAACACCATTGTTGGTGTTGCCTTCGGGTTCAGAGTCTTATATTGTGTACTGTGAAGCGTCGCGTATTGGTCTCGGCGCGAGGTTGATACAGGATAGTAGAGTCATTGCCTGCATGTCTAGATAGTTGAAGGTGCATGAGAAGAACTATCCTATCCATGACCTCGAGTTAGCAACTATTGTTCATGCTTGGAAGATCCAGCAGAACTATTTGTACGATGTCCCTTGTGAGGTCTACACCGACCACCAGAGGCTACAACATCTGTTCAAATAGAATGATCTTAACTTGTGGCAGTGGAGGTGGTTAAAGGTTCTTAAGGACTATGACATCACCATTCTATATCATCCCAGGAAGGCCAATATGGTGGCCGATACCTTGAGTTGCAAGGCGGAGAGTTTGGGAAGCTTATCATATCTACCGGTAGCAGAGAGACCATTAGTCTTAGATGTTCATTCCCTGACCAACCTGTTTGTTATATTGGATATTTCTGAATCGAGCCAAGTTTTGGATTGTGTGGTTTCCCGGTCTTCTCTTTTTGGTCGTATCAGAGAGTGTTAGTATGACGACCCCCATCTGCTT
Organism: Nicotiana undulata; assembly: GCA_005239495.1. Classification (NCBI taxonomy): domain Eukaryota; kingdom Viridiplantae; phylum Streptophyta; class Magnoliopsida; order Solanales; family Solanaceae; genus Nicotiana; species Nicotiana undulata. The sequence continues at coordinate 57,305 of ML294365.1, forward strand.
GTCCTCAAGGACATGGTTCAGCATGGCAATGCCAAAGAGGTCACTATTGGAGATGACCGTGTATTACGGATGCAGGGCAGGCTATCTGTGCCTAATATAGATGGCTTGCGTTAGTTGATACTCCAGGAGGCTCACAATTCGTGGTAATCCATTCATCTGGGTGCCACCAAGATGTATCAGGACTTGAGGCAGCACAATTGGTGGAGACAGATGAAGAAGGACATAGTGGAATATGTAGCCTGATGACTAAACTGTCAGCATGTGAAGTATGATCATCAGTGTCCTGGTGGATTACTTTTGAGGTTAGAGATCCCTAAGTGGAAATGGGAGCGGATTACTACGAATTTTGTTGTTGGGCTCCTACGGACTCAGAGGAAGTTCGATGTAGTTTGGGTGATTGTGGATACGTTGACCAAGCCAGCTTATTTCATTCTAGTGGTCACTACTTATTTTTTAGAGTAGCTGGCTCAAGTTTATATTTGTGACATTGTCAGGGTTCATGGTGTGCCGGTATCTATCATCACTGATCGAGGTACACGGTTTACATTGCAGTTCTGAAGGGCCGTTCAACATGAGTTATGCACGCGGGTGGTGTTGAGTACAACATTTCACACTCAGACAGACGGACAGTCCGAGCGCAGTATTCAGATATTAGAGGATATGCTTCATGCGTGTGTGATGGAGTTTGGGGATTCTTGGGATCAGTTCTTGCCGCTTGCGTAGTTTTCCTAAAACAACAATTGTCAGTCAAGCATTCAGATGGCCCCGTATGAGTCTTTGTATGGTAGGCGGTGCGGGTCTCCGGTGGATTGGTTTGAGTCAGGTGACACTAGGCTATTGGGTATAGACTTGGTTCAAGATGCTTTGGAAAATGTTGAATTGATTCAGGATTGACTGCGTACAACCCAATCCAGATAGAAGAGTTATGTGGATCAGAAGGTTTGCAACGTTTCATTCATGGTTGGGGAGTGGGTCTTGCTCCGAGGTTTGCCCATGAAGGGTGTTATGAGGTTCAGGAAGAAGGGCAAGTTGATCTCTAGGTATATCAGACCTTTTGAAATTCTTGAGAGGGAGTGGGATGTTTTCCTACAGACTTGCACTACAACCTAGTCTAGCTGCAGTTCATCCAATGTTCCATGTTTCTATGCTCCGGAAGTATCACAGTGATCTGTCTTAGGTGTTAGACTTCAACTCAGTCTAGTTGCACAAGGATTTGTCTTATATTGAGGAGCTGGTGGCCATTTTGGACAGGCATGTTAGAAAGTTGAGGTTAAAGAACATTGCTTCAGTGAAGGTTTGGTCGATGGCCCAGCTAGTCGAGGAGGCGACTTGGGAGACCGATCATGATATGTGTAGCTTTTATCCTCATCTTTTCACCACTTCAAGTATGTATCTATACTCATTCATGGATGAATGTTTGTTTTTTAAGAGGGGGATGATGTAACAACCGGCCGGTCGTTTTGAGTATTTTAGCCTCGATCCTCTAATTTATGATCCTTCTATGTTATATTGTGGTTACGTGACTTTCTGGGGTGCTTGGTGTCGGGTTCTGAAGAGTTTCGGAGTGATATGGGACACATAGTCCCTAAGTTGGAAGTTTAAGTCGTAGGAGTTGACCGTAGTTTGACTTGTGTGAAGATGACTTCGGAATGGAGTTTTGACGGTTCCAATAGCTCCATAGGGGGATTTTGGTCTTCGGAGCGTGTCCAAATGTTTATTTGGAGGTCCATAGGTCGTTTCAGGTTTAAATGGCGAAAGTTGGAAAGTTGAAAGATTTTTGTTACGACCCAAAATCCACTAAAGGTCGTGATGGAGCCTAAAACCGCCGTTAGGCAAGCCAACGGTGATTGATCAACATAATTACTTTTTTTAGTATTTTGAAATCATAATTTTCCTTAATGAAATTGTATGAAATAGAATTTACGGTGTAAATGATAATATTTACATAACTACAATAACGAACAGCCCGTAAGAACCCTGGAAACCCGGTGTCACAACTACATGAGCATTTTGTAAGGAGTATAATAATAATACAATATCTGTCCAGAATATAAATAAGACAGGATAAAATAATAGTACGATGGAACTCTGTGGAGTGCGATGCGTAGCGTGAGTTGCAGTTCACTTAAAGTCTCCTCAACAGATGCACCTACGCACCAAGATGATCATCAAATGACCTGTTAGATCATGCACATTTGGTGCAGAAGTGCAGCATGAGTACATAAATCAACACGTACACGGTAAATATCTAGCCTAACCCTAGAGAAATAGTGACGAGGGGTCGACATCGACACTTACTAGAGGTCCAAATAAATAATATGATAATTCATAATAGATATGAAGTGCACAACAATAGTGGAGTAAATATGTAATTTCATAATTTTCCAATTATTTCTTTTAAAGTATAAATTTCTTGATCTTGTATTCTACCTTAATAGTTTAGAAAATGCAAAGTTTCAATACCAAATAAATAATGAGTACAATTAAATTCCGGGCGTCAGTGGAAGGTTTATCTCGTGAGCATTCGGACTTCAAGCGATATATTGCACGATTCTGCCGAGGTCGTTCCGCCCGATCCAGAATATGTGTACATTGTCGAGGTTCATGCGGAATGAACCATAGATGCATCTATCGAGTCATTCACCCTGCTCCACAAGAAGGAAGGAAGTTAACGAATTATGAGACACATGTTTACAATACAGTACATGAGCGCAGAATGACTATAATCCATACCGTTTCACAAATAACTCGCCGACAACTCAAAGTGTTTAGGCTCAGCCTAGTATACATATATTTATTTTTAAATCAATTTCAATTATAACTTCAAAAAATTAAGCCAACAGAATGAGTTCAAATAATTCAAATATTACAAGATAAGGTCCTAAGTCTACCCAGATATAAACATGCTTTAGCAACATATGGACTCTCGTCCCCTCGTGCGTACGTAGCACCCACAACTAGTTGCACATAACAATAAATATCACCTAGGGGCAGTTTCCCCCTCAAAAGGTTAGACACGAGACTTACCTCGCTCCGAAGTTCCATAACCGGCTCCAACACCTCTCTAACACCTCAACTCCGAGCCAAGTCTCTCGAAACTAGTCAAACGACGTATAATTCAATCAAAATATACTCCAATACTTACAATGTAATAATTTATAAAAATTCCCAACTCCACTCGAAAAGTCAATAAAATCAACCCTCGGGCGCACATTACTGGGTTCCAAAATATTTCAACGATAAACTTTATCCATAACACCACAAACTCAAATATGTAATTTATTACCAATTCCAAGACCAATTTCATGGTCAAAATCCAAAAAGTACCAGATTCTAGGTATTCTACCAAAATCCCACAATTTCTACTAATTTTCATGTTGAAATCCTTATAGAATCTATGTATTTAACTTACAATAAATGGAAATAACTTACCTTGCAATAGAGGATAAAAATCTCTCATCTCTCCACAAATCGCTCAAACCAAGAGAGGAAATGAGCAAAACCTCGATTTTAAAACTATCTACCAGCCGACTTTCCTCACCTGCAGTCAAATCAATTGCAGGTATGGTTCCCTCCAAGCCAGGCAAATTCGCTTCTGCAGATCAATTTCCGCTTCTGCGAGACCGCTTCTGCGGTCCATCACACGCTCCTACGCTCCCGCACATGCGGAGATCTTGTCACGCCCCAAAACCAAGGGACCAGACCAGCGCCTAACCCGATGATGCCAGTCAAGCGGACCTGCATTTCCTTTCCAACCCAACGCATTACCCCATGTTCATAATATACATCGTTCCATAAGAATTAGCCAATTTAGATACAAAGTACGATTTACAACATAAGTTAATTTTCCTCTTTTAACTTTCAATATTTGATAATCAAAAACATATATAATACATACAACTTTTCCGATGCG
>ML294365.1:61769-134327 GCA_005239495.1 Nicotiana undulata
GCTTCTGAAAAGATGAAGAAGAGGCACCACTAACGGCGGGCTGAGCTACCTGCTATGGAACCACCTACATCCATATAAAAGATGTAGCGCCCCTGGCAAAAGGGACGTTAGTACCGTTGAATAGTACTAGTATGTATGAACAAAGTTTATTCTAAGTAAAATCAAATAGTACACAATTGGAAGAAAATCAGGGCAACCACACAGATACCACATAAATATACAGAAAATCACAATGAAGATTTCACAGTTACTCATTTCCATTGTTCATCCGTTCACATTTCACCCTTATTACCTCTCCATCCATATTACTTCGTGTTGCGGCGTGCAACCCGATCCCACTGTACATTCACATTTCACCCTTATTACCTCTCCACCCTTATTACTTCGTGTTGCGGCGTGCAACCCGATCCCACTGTACAATCACATCTCACCCTTATTACCTCTCCACTATTATTACTTCGTGTTGCGGCGTGCAACCCGATCCCACCGTACAATTACATTTGATAGCAACAACAACCAATCAATTAAATCAAAGGGATTTTCTTCATCAAGAACATAAGTTCATATCAACCCATAACTATGTGAAATCCAGGCACAATGATCCTTACCAAACAGTGATTCATATATGGTGTTTCCAAAATTAGTTAACCCAACTAATTCAATTCACAATTTCTGTTCATCATTTTCCACACACGGCCTTTAGAAATTAAATGCATTCCCACATTAGGGTACATTAACATTCTTTCATTTAGTAGTGCATACTCCAATAACGACATATTTGAACGTTTAACAAGCCTTACACATGATAGGATAAGCACAGAGAATCACCCTTCACAATCTCAATTAGCATGGTAATCAACTAAGAAAATCAGGGAATGAAATCTTACACCTCAACACAGCCAGACAATCAATTCACATATGCTCAAGCAAGAAATTCTTACCGTGTCCTCGGACACCAACAAGGTGACTCTACAAAGATTAAAGTTTTCCATACATACCTCGAGTCAAAATTCCCCTTTAATATCTATCACAATGCACTGAACCGTCTAGAACCGTCAATCTAGTTCACAATGCGACACATTTACCTTAGAATTAGGAATATTTAATTCATTTGAGCCTTTTATCAAACACCATGTGGTCCCTTAGCTTAACTAAACCCTTTTTAGTGAAAGATTACTTTAACTAGCTTCCCTTTACTGGGTTATGGAAGATTATTCACATGCATGCAAGTCTTATCTCTTATTTTCACAATTAACTCATGTGTTCTACCCCTTTTGAGCTAATACTTTAGAATTAAAAGGAAATGGAGTGGGGACTTACCTCTTATAGTGAAGAAGAAGATTACTCGATAATTTCCGGGCCTGAGTGATGTTTAAGGAATCAATTTGGGGAAGATGGGGACTTCTCTCTCTAGAACCCACTCTCACTTCTCTCTATTTTGTTCAGATGTGTGTTAAAAATGAAGGGGAGGGGTGTTTTATTAAACTGGGGGTCGGGTGTAAAATTAAAAATTAAAAGAGCCCTGAAGCAGGAAATGCGGTCAGGAATGCGATCGCATTCCTACTATGCGGTCCGCATTCTTGTCGCATAGTTGGCCCTCAATTGGGCCAAAAGAGGAATCGTACTGCCCTGGTATGCAACCATTATGCGGTACGCATACATGTTATGCGATCGCATAACCTCCTCCGCGAAAATGGAGGTGCAAGGATGTGACGGCTATGCGGTCTGCATTCCCAAAATGCGATCGCATCTTGGGCCGCATAACTGTCCTCAAATTGGACAGAAGGTTGTTCAGGTATGCGACCACTATGCGGTCCGCATACCTGATTTGCGATTGCATAGTGGACCGCAGATCGGCGCAATTCTGGAAAATTTTCTCTTTTAAGTCCCGGGGTACTTTTTACTTCAAAAAGGTCCATTTTCTAAGAATTTCTACAGTTATAACAACACAGGGACCCATTCGGGCATTATTTTAGACATGAAATTTTATGGGTCTTTACATCCTCCCCCACTTAAGATCATTCGTCCTCGAATGAGGATCGGGGAATCATTTTGACATCACAATATGCAAACCCCCAATTTTCATTAACTTCGATATTTTCTAAAAATTTTGCCAGAGTTTCCTTTGTAATTAGGCCTATCTACCTGTTAGAGAGCCCCCGAAACACATTGTTAACCAATTTCACACATTTTCAATTACTCCAACAACTTGCACATAATTCAGTCATCTCATCAAATCGTATATAATTCAATTACTTCAACATGCTTATACATAATTCAGTTAACACGACAACTTGCATATCATTTAACTATCAAATGAATTGCACATAATTTAGCTTACTTCAAAGAGTTGCACATTACCCAAATAATCACAATATTCACATAGGGCACAAATTGAGAAGATACAATAGTAGGGCAATTAAGGGGGGAAATGGGGCGCCTTTGCACAAAATTTGACACAACATATAATTGCTTAGAGATGGCAGTTCTCACTATCACTACTAGACTTATTCAAACAAATGGGAATATTTTTCTCTCGTTTCACTTTCCACTTCCCACGTGGCTTCCTCGACTTGCTGACTTCGCCATAACACTTTAATAGAAGCAATTTCTTTGTTTCTCAATCTACGGACTTGCCTATCAAGAATAGCAACCGAAACCTCTTCATATGACAATTCTTCATTAATTTCAATGGTCTCAACTGGAACGATGGCAACTGGATCTCCAATTACCTTCTTTAGCATGGACACATGAAACACTGGATGCACTAATGACATTTCAAGGGGAAATTCCAGCCTATACGCCACTTGCCCTATCCTTTGAGCAATTCGATATGGCCCGACATACCTCGGACTCAATTTCCCTTTCTTTCCAAACCGCATGACTCCCTTTATAGGAGATACCTTCAAGAATACCCAATCATCTACTTGAATCTCCAAATCCCTACGACGAACGTACGGATAAGATTTCTGATGACTCTGAGCAGTTTTCATCCTCTCCTGAATGACTCTAACTTTTTCCATAACTTGATGTACAAGATCCAGTCCTAACAATTCCGCCTCACCAACCTCAAACCATCCAATCAGAGACCTACACCTCCTACCGTACAATGCATCAAATGGGGCCATCTAAATACTAGTATGGAAACTGTTATTTTAAGCAAACTCTATAAGAGGCAAGTGATCATCCCAGCTGCCCTTGAAATCTAATACACAAGCTCGTAGCATATCTTCAAGCGTCTGAATAGTCTGCTCCGCTTGACCGTTCGTCTGTGGGGAGAAAGCTGTGCTGAGATTTACCTGAGTACCCAAACCTTGCTGAAATTTTTTCCAAAAGTTAGCTGTGAACTGGGCCCCTCGATCCGAGATAATAGAAACTGGAGTGCCATGGAGTCTTACTATTTCTTTGATATACAACTGAGCGTACTGTTCTGCAGTATCGATGGACTTGACTGGCAAGAAATGCGCCGACTTCGTGAGTCGATCCACTATTACCCAAATTGAGTCGAACTTGCGCTGAGTGCGGGATAACCATACCACAAAGTCCATATTGATCATTTCCCATTTCCACATCGGTATTTCCATAATTTGCATCAACCCACTGGGCCTCTGATGCTCGGCCTTCACTTGCTAACAATTCGGACACCTAGCCACAAAGTCCGCTACACCTCTCTTCATACCATTCCACCAATAAATATCCTTGAGATCGCGATACATTTTCGTTGAACCTGGGTGAACAGAATACTTGGAATTATGAGTCTCTGCCATCACCCTCTCCCATAGATCATTCACATCTGGAACACATAACCTCCATTGGCTCCGCAAAATCCGTCATCATTGCCGAGTGAAAATGCTGACGTCTTGTGATTCAAAATTACCTCTCTCAACTGTACCAATGTTGGATCTCTGAATTTCTTTTCGTTGACTTCCTCTACAAGCGAAGACTCCGCTCCTTTACGCACCACGACATTCCCCTCATCTGAGGCCGAAAGACGGACCCCAAGACTTTCCAACTCATAAACCTCGAGAGCCAGAGGCCATTGACCGGCTTCCAAATGTGCCAAGCTACCCATGGATTTCTGACTAAGAGCGTCGACCACCACATTCGCCTTCCCTGGATGGTACAAAATATTCATATCATAATCTTTGAGCAATTCCAACCACCTCCAATGTCTTAAATTCAACTTCTTATGTTTGAATAAATACCGCAGACTCTTGTGGTCGGTGAACACGTCCGCATGGACCCCATAAAGATAATGCCGCCAGATTTTCAATGCAAACACAACCACTGCGAGCTCCAAATAATGCGTCGGATAATTCTTCTCATGGTTCTTGAGCTGCCTTGGAGCATACGCTATAACTTTACCACATTGCATCAACACACACCCCAAACCAACTCTCGAAGCATCACAATAAACCACAAACCCCTCTGAACCTTCTGGCAAGGTCAACACTAGCGCCGAAGTCAATCTCGACTTTAATTCCTGGAAGCTCTTTTCACAAGCATCGGACCACTGAAATTTAACTACTTTTTGCGTCAACTTATTCAATGGGGAGGCGAGAGTAGAGAATCCCTCCACAAACCTCTGATAATACCCCGCTAGACCCAAGAAACTACGAATCTCTGTCGGGGTCGTTGGTCTAGGCCAGTCCTTTACCGCTACAATCTTTTGGGGATCAACCCGAATCCCTTCCCTGGAAACAACATGGCCCAAGAAGGTGACTGATTCTAGCCAAAACTCACATTTTCAAAACTTTAAATACAACTGGTGCTGATGAAGAGTCTGCAGAACTGCCCTGAGGTGATTAACATGATCTTCCCGACTTAGCGAATAAACAAGAATATCATCAATGAAGACTATCACAAAAGAGTCAAGAAACGACTTATAAACCCGATTCATAAGATCCATAAAAGCTGCTGGGGCGTTGGTTAGCCCAAAAGACATGACCAAAAATTCAAAGTGCCCATAACGAGTCCTGAAGGCGGTCTTAGGGATATCCTGCTCCCTGATCTTCAACTGATGATATCTGGACCGTAAATCAATCTTTGAGAAGAACCTAGCACCTTGCAATTTATCGAATAAATAATCTATCTGAGGCAACAGGTATTTATTCTTGATGGTGACCTTGTTGAGCTGCCGATAATCGATACACATCCGAAGCGATCCATCCTTCTTTCTGGAAAAAAAAACCGGTGCGCCCCAAGGCAACATACTTGGCCGAATGAAACCCTTTCTAATAGATCTTTCAATTACTCTTTTGACTCTCTCAATTCTGCTGGCGCCATCCTATAAACTTGGCCGAATGAAACCCTTTTCTAATAGATCTTTCAATTGTTCTTTTAACTCTCTCAATTGTGCTGGCGCCATCCTGTAAGGTGGAATATATATTGGCTGCATATCTGGCAATACATCAATCCCGAAATCGATCTCTCTACCTGGTGGAATTCTAGGGAGCTCATCCAGAAATACCTCAAGAAACTCATTCACAACCGGCACGGACTCGGGAGCAGGTACCTCAGAAGTGGTGTCCGCAACCCGGACCAAATGATAGATGCACCCCTTCCAGATCATCTTGGAGGCCTTAAGATAGTAAATAAACCTACCTCTCGGCACAACATCATTCCCTTTCCATTCAATAACCGGTTCATTAGGAAACTCGAGCCTCATAATTCTGGTTCGGCAATCGAGTTTAGCAAAGCACGAGTAGAGCCAATCCATTCCCATGATAACATAGAAATCTACCATTCCTAGCTCAATAAGATCGGTCGTGTTATCTCGACCACACACCGTGACAACACAATTCCTATAGACTCGTGCGGCCGTGATAGAATCACCAACCGGAGTCGACACAGAGAACGACTCATTAAGCTGTTCGGGTTCTATCCCAAAACTCGAAGCAATAAATGGAGTTACATATGTCAATGAAGACCCGGGATCAATAAGAGTATAAACATCATGCGATTGGACAGTCAGAATACCTGTGACATCATCTGGAGAAGCCTCCGCACTCTGGCGACCACTTAAAGCATTGAATAGACTAGGTCCCCCTTGACCCCGTGCTCTACTCCTAGCTGCACCGCGCCCTGCTAGAGGTGGAGGGCGTGCTGAAGATGTGGCGGCTGAAGAACTGGACGGCTGAGAAGCACCCCTACCCATGCTCTGAATGGGTGCACGACAGTCTCTCTGAACATGGCCTCTCTCTCTGCATATATAGCACACCGGTATATCCAAGTAACAAGGCTCAGAATGAAACCTCCCACACTTAGGGCATGGTTCCCTCCGCTGCTGCTGGAACCTCCAACCTAAACGACCCGACTGATGGAACCTCCTGCTGTCTAAACCTGGTCCAAAGCGACCTCACTGCTGATAACTGTGCCCTTATGGCGGCGCACTGGCTAAGGACTGTTGTCCTAATGACCCTCTCCCCAGGGTTGATCTCCCTACTACAACTGAACTACCGGGGTTGCCCGCTGATTGAGCCCTACTACTACTCTCCCTCTCCATTCTTATCTTTAATTTTCGGGCCTCCGTATCCTGGGCAAATCCCACAATCTTCCCATAGTTCATATCTGAGTGCAAAGCAGATGTAGCAGCCTCGTTGACAACCAAGGAACTAAGGCCCTGAACAAACCAACGAACTTTGGCCTCCATAGTCGGCATCATGTGGGTAGCATACTTGGACAAGCGCACAAACTCCATATGGTACTCCCACACACTCATGTTGCCCTGCTTAAGGACCTCAAACTCTGCAGCATGGGCTGCCCTAGTCTCGGCAGGCAAGAAATGATCCATAAAAGCATCTACAAACTCATCCCACCTTGCCGGAGGCTCCCCTCCCCACGGGACTCTCCCACATCTCGAACCATGAATATGCTGCTCCCTTTAGACGATAGGAAGCTAACTCAACTCCCTCTGTATCAGTAGCCCTCATAACCTGCAGAGTCTTGTACATTTCATCTATAAAATCCTGAGGATCGGCCTCTGGGTCGGTGCCGGTGAACTCTGGAGGGGCTAGCAGCAGAAACTGGTTGACTCTGGAACCTGAAAAATCCCCTTGCTCGCTAGAGGACGCAGGGGCAGCATGTGATCTTTGGGCCTGGGAGACCACTACCTGAGTCAACATCTGAATAACTCCCCTGAGATCCCCATCAAAAATACCAGGAACGGAAGCTCAGACTGAGGAAGGATCAGGAACATCAGCGGGAGGGACTGTGGCACCCTCCGCTGGAGCAGGAATTGGAACAGTTTGTCCTGGAATGGAAGGGTCAGGCAGATTTAGGGTCGGGGAATCATTCTCACCCGCACCGTTAGATAAGGAATTTATGGCCACATTTGGGGTGGCATTGGCCTTTAGGCCGAGTCAAGCTCTCTTCTAAGGTGTCATTTACTGAAAATTAGGACAACACACGATACAAAGTAACAATGAAAGGGTATTTTCCTAAATGTCCATGCAGCCCCTAATTATAGATGTGGTTGACAACACACCGATAAGAAGGGCTCTACTAGACACGGCTCCGAGACATCCTAGGACACTTTTAAAACCTTAGGCTCTGATACCAAGTTTGTCACGCCCCAAAACCGAGGGACTAGACCGGCGCCTAACCGGATGAACCCAATCAAGCGTACCTGGATTGCCTTCAAAACCCAACGCATCACCCCATGTTCAAAATATACATCGTTCCATAAGAATTAGCCAATTTAGATACAAAGTACGATTTACAACATAAGTTCATTTTCCTCTTTTAACTTTCTACATTTGATAATCCAAAAACATATATAATACATACAACTTTTTCGATGCGATCCACAACTACGAGTGAGTACAACTACCGCCCAAAATATACATATATATACAACCCACACAGTGTCTACGGAGCCTCTAAGAGTACTAGGAGTTTTACATAAACTTGCCAGCAACAAGGCCCCGACTATACCTTTTACAACATAAGCAAAAGAGAATGATATAGTCCACACACGGCCCCAAGAGGAAATGGGGCTCACCAGAGCTGCTGAAAAGATGAAGAGGAGGCACCACTAACGGCGGGCTGAGCTACCTACTATGGAACCACCTACATCCAAATAAAAGATGTAGCGCCCTCGGCAAAAGGGACGTTAGTACCGTTGAATAGTACTAGTATGTATGAACAAAGTTTTTCTAAGTAAAATCAAATAGTACACAATTGGAAGACAGTCAGGGCAACCACACAGATACCACATAAATATACAGAAAATCACAATGAAGATTTCACAGTTACCCATTTCAATTGTTCATCCGTTCACATTTCACCCTTATTACCTATCCATCCTTATTACTTCGTGTTGTGGCGCGCAACCCGATCCGACCGTACATTCACATTTCACCCTTATTACCTCTCCACCCTTATTACTTCGTGATGCGGCGTGCAACCCAATCCCACCGTACAATCACATCTTACCCTTATTACCTCTCCACCCTTATTACTTCGTGTTGCGGTGTGCAACCCGATCCCACCGTACAATCACAATTGATAGAAACAACAACCAATCAATTAAATCACAGGGAGTTTCATCATCAAGAACATAAGTTCATATCAACCCATAACTATGTGAAATCAAGGCACAATGATCCTTACCAAACAGTGATTCATATATGGTGTTGGCAAAATTATTTAACCCAACTAATTCAATTCACAATTTCTGTTCATCATTTGCCACACACGGCCTTAATATTAGGGTACATTAACATTCTTTCATTTAGTAGCACATACTCCCATAACGACATATTTGAACGTTTAACAAGCCTTACACATGATAGGATAAGCACAGAGAATCACCCTTCACAATCTCAATTAGCATGGTAATCAACTAAGAAAATCAGTGAATGAAATCTTACACCTCAACACAGCCGGACAATCAATTAACATATGCTCAAGCAAGAAATTCTTATCGTGCCCTCGGACACCAACAAGGTGACTCTACAAAGATTAAAGTTTGCCATACATACCTCGAGTCGAAATTCACCTTTAATATCTATCATAATTCACCGAACCGTCTAGCACCGTCAATCTAGTTCACAATGTGACACATTTACCTTAGAATTAGGAATCTTGAATTCGTTTGAGCATTTTATCAAACACCATGTGGTCCCTTAACTTAACTAAACCCTTGTTAGTGAAAAATTACTTTAACTAGCTTCCCTTTACTAGGTTATGGAAGATTATTCACATGCATGCAAGTCTTATCTCTTATTTTCACAATTAACTCATGTGTTCTACCCCTTTTTAGCTAAAACCTGAGAATTAAAAGGAAATGGGGTGGGGACTTACCTCTTATAGTGATGAAGATGAAGATTACTCGATAATTTTCGGGCCTGAGTGATGTTTGAAGAATCAATTTGGGGACTATGGGGACTTCTCTCTATTTTGTTCAGATGCATGTTAAAAATGAAGGGGAAGGGTGTTTTATTAAACTGGGGATCAGGTGTAAATTTAGAAATTAAAAGAGCCTCGAGGCAAGAAAATGCGGTCAGGAATGCGATCGCATTCCTGCTATGCGGTCCGCATTCCTGTCGCATAGTTGGCCCTCAATTGGGCCAAAAGAGGAACCAGACTGTCCTAGTATGCGACCATTATGGGGTCCACATACATGTTATGCGATCGCATAACCTCTTTCGCGAAAATGGAGGTGCAAGGATGCGACGACTATGCGGTCCGCATTCCCAAAATGCGATCGCATCTTGGGCCGCATAGCTGTCCTCAAATTGGACAGAAGGCTGTCCAGGTATGCGACCACTATGCGGTCTGCATACCTGATCTGCGATCGCATAGTGGACGGCAGATCTGCGCAATTCTAGAAATTTTTCTCTTTTAAGTCCCGGGGTACTTTTTACTTCAAAAATGTCTATTTTTTTAGAATTTCTACATTTATAACAACACAGGGACCCATTAGGGCATTATTTTAGACATGAAATTTTACGGGTCTTTATAGATCTACAACTTTTGCGACCCCAACTGCCCATCTCATTTTTCGCTTTTGCGGAGCACCCTTTGCATCTGCGGGCTCGCAGATGGAAATATCCTTGCATCTGCGCCCATACCAGATCAGTCCAACTGTCGCTTCTGCAAAAATAACGCCGCACTTGCGGGCTCGCACCTGCGGCCCTTTCCATGCAAGTGCGACTGCACCAGATCCCAGCTGCCTCAGCAGCTCTCCCAATTCCAAACATGACCTTTTTCCAATCCGATTCGCACCCGATGCCCCCAGGACCCTGTCCAAACGTACCAACAGATCCCGCAACTCAATACAGACTTAGTTGAAATGTCGAATCATGTCAAACAATTATCAAAGTTACAAATCGATGGCCAAAGCCTTTCTTTCAACTTTCCAACCTTCAAACTTGGCGAACGCGACCGAATTACACTTAAACATCCCGGAATGACAGCATACTTTACGTGCACGTTACAAATCAAGATGTGCACCTATTTCTAGGCCCGAAACTCCGAACAGACATAGATAACACCAAAATTTATTTCAAATCAAACTTAAGAATTCCTTAAACTTCAAAAATGTCAATCTTCCATAATCGGCGTCGAAATGCTCTCGGGTGGTCCGATACTCAACCCGAACATACGCCCAAGTCCGAAATCATCATATGAACCTATTGGAACCTTCAAATCCAAATTTTGAGGTAGTTTACTCAAAAGTCAAACCTTATTGGGGTTTTCCAACTTAAAGCTTCCGAAATTAGATGTTTCTTTCCAAATTACCTCCGAATTTTTCGAAATTCAATTATGCCCACGTGTACAAGTCATAATACCTAAAAGTGAAGCTACCCAAGGCCTCAAACTGCTGAACGACGTGCTAGAGCACAAAACGACTGGTCAGGTCATTAAATTCACCCCCAGTTAAACATACGTTCGTCCTCAAACATGCTAATAACTATTGCGGAGTCAACCAAAATCATCATTCAACACCTTGTGTACCTACCCGTGCCACTACAACCCATGTGAGCATATTAGCTCGAGCCAGAATGAAGATTCTCCCTTTTTATTTTGTCAATAAGCCTTAGAACCAAATTCCAACCTCTGAATTCCTCTACAAGACCTGATTCTAACATACGAACACCATATAAACCCTTACACACTACACCCAACATGACCATGCTCCTCCGCTGAAATAATAACATGCACCACATAAGTCTCTTGACCATAACAACATCATCTGACAACGATAGCTACCATTCCAAGAATTCGATTCCACAACGCACCTCATGATGCTTAAAAGTCCTGTTCCAACTCTCGAATAATGCCTCGACAGAAGAGATGCGTAAAAACTCATAACTTCCTGCCGAATCAACACATCATGGAGTCTCTCCTCGTGACAAGGACCATTACCTCATTCTAAATTGAATAACGATATTTTCTCTTCAATATACCCTACATAACTCTGATTGCACTGATGTCAGGTCCAATAATCTCATCTCACCATGTACAAGCTTCTCGGGCAATAAGCCACCTCAAATACCGTCTATGACCTTATGCAGCACCAAAAAAGTGCCAACAAGCTGCCACTCGAATATAACTCATAAGGAAGGACGAACTCTGTCATGGAGTTACCCATCCCGCGTAACGAATAAAACGGCCGAATAGATGCTATGAACCTACCTCAGAGATCAAAAACAAGACACATAATACGAGTGTAATGGACTATGCTCAACATCTCTCTGTTGCAGCATGCAACCCGATTCACATAACATGCCCGTGATGGCGTGCTACCCGATCCAAACAACATACCCGTGGTGGCGTGCCACCCGCTTCTCACATAACAATCAAGAAGAAAAACACACACATAAAACCATAACGCTTATACTTACGAAATGCTCGAATATCGACCACAAGCACGCCAAGTGCATAATACAAATCCTGGGGAGACGGATCGCGACATACGCTATGAAACCCAAGCACAACTAAAGTGCAATGAATGACCTGCATCTCGAGAGCCATCCTGCTCACATAACACCACAAGCTACATGGGACCTCAATATGTGTGCGAATAGTCAAGTCGTCTCACAACCCACACGACACAATAGAGATTACATAAAATAGCTGACGACATGAATAACATCTAATGACCGATGATTCCTTCGTAAGAAATGCTAAGTCGAACGAACACATCCGACCTGATGTAGGGCACACACTCACATTAGACCCACCAACGGACCTCAAACTGATTTTGATTCTACCAAACTAGGCCAATAACCTTCCAAGGATCCACAATGGACCCATTCATGACACACACGAGAAACCATCCACTCCATACCAAACTTCCACAGTTCACAACCAATGAATGGTGCGCCTTCCAAGCATAAACTCTCACATTAAAGATAGCACCAAAAATCTTGGTACTTGGTTTCTATCTTTAACGATCAAGTGACTAATATGTCACACTTATACAAATCTCGCCATTGGGTATGCTTCCACGACCTTCCGCACTAGGTAGAAAAGTCCACACCTCCATACCACCAACCGTACTAATTAGTAAAGCAATTCAAGAACCCACATATCAATACACAATGCCCCTTCCACAGTTAACCATTCTCATATGACACAAAAGAAAATGCTAGCTTAATATGAACATCTGCACCCCTGGTCATCCGAGCTCGTGAAATTCTTGTCAACACCGAACCGCAACCTTGATCCTGCAACTTTCAAATTCCCATGCCTCTCACTGTAGCTATATTACCTCTATGCGATAATACAAGTATTCAACATAACCCTTGAACTACTAGTGGAATAAACGCTTCATTGGCTAGAAACCTTTCACTTAGCTCATATAAGAAGAACCAATGCAACAGGCAACTGAATTCCGGAATCAATTTACACAAAAAGGCCATTTGAATGTAATACCTCTCAAATCAATCAAGTTATGGTGACTGTCAAGCCCGCATGTACAACCACAAACCACATGTTTAATATCACACGTCGAAGGAACTAATTATTGCCGCAATCATGCTGATGGAACCATTACTAACTGGCCCAACTCATTTCAATTTACTCTGGACTTGCCTTAGAAATAATAATAGCTCCATGAAAAATATAACAAACTCCATCCGCACTCATCCCGAGTGACCCGAATCACGAGAACACATCGTCTCAATACCCATGAATCATCTCATACCCTTCTCAAGCGCACAATAACTTCTCCAACTAGTACACCTATTATGCCGACCTTCCGCGAGTCCGAAGCTATTTCTCCCTTTCCTCTAATACCGCACTGCAGACCCGATGATAACATAGAACACTCCAAGACCCCTTTCATAATCAACTGCAACAACTCGATCCTTAACCGCACAACAAACTGAGATTCGTAGGAATTGCACGTTAATTCTTGAACCCACTAGGATTGTTGTTAAGTGTCACCCACTTTGACCTGATCCCGAATATAACCAAGCTCCAACACTTTGCTAGCACATGAACACCCTCTGAAGGAAGCAACCAACTGAATTCTTTTCCTTGTACATTACACCCAGAAGAAGCACAAACTTTGAGTCTTCCCAAAACCTGCACCTGAATCGATAGGGCAAAGTACAACACACATTCATCAAGTTCCTTGCTCGAATCACCCCTGATGTTTTATTTTCTTAGTCTTAAATAATCCACCAACATATCGATAACCATAAATCGCACAAGCAGACAACCACACGATCCAATCGTAGATGGTGGGGCTCCCCCACTTAGCTTTAAGCTACCATCACATAATGAAGATCCCACAGTGATTCCTCCTTCTCAATTACCATGACCCCGTTGACCCGCCAAATTTCTCGTTGTCTTTTGTTAAGCTTTTCATGAACATTCTGAAACATCAGTCATGGTGATATATTCGGCCTCTTACCAGGTAGCAAGTAGTATTCTTCGTAGAAGCTTCATCAATATCACGCAACCGTTAACCCGCTCACACGAGATAACCCACTTGTAGAATTCCATACCAACACCTTCCAACGGCGATGCACTGGGTACAACTACTATGCAATCAGTAGACCCTCCTGAGACCGTGCTCATCCACCAGCTGTACAAGTCTGTTCAGTCCCCATTGACATCAACTGAAAGTCCGACAATACATTCCAAACTCAAAGTAATGTTGCATCCCAACGAGGTATTATCTTATTTTCGAGGTATTATCATATGGAGTCGCTTTCGTCTTGAAGACGATATTCGAAGGAAAATCAAAGACGAATCCCGTCCAATTCTCCGCTTCATACTTCCCGTTCTCGAATGTACTAAAAATACAAAGTATAGTAAAGTTATATATAGCATTTTATTTACTTTCTTGTTTGATATTATCTATTTGCTAAACACTTGGTGAAGTGCATATAGTTAATAATCAGACTAATTTGTGATATTGTACGTTAGTTAATTCATGAAGTTTATATGTATATAGCTAGGATGTCAAATATATTACATAACTTGCTCGATTAGTTAGGATTGATACATATGTGGTTAATTAAATTAGTTATATACATAAAAATGAAAGATATTTCATCTTCTTCTCAAATAAATAACTTTATCCCTTTTTACAATTATACTAGCATGCTTTTCGAACCAATCTAGTTTTAAATTATTTTACTTTAAGCAGACATATCTTGTAAAAATCGTAGTTTGAGCTATCATATTTTTGAATCTTTGACATTGTACTCCTTTGGGCTTGACCAAAACAATTAGTATCTCAAATGGTATTTAGCTATTCATTATATTCCAACCCGTTTTTTAGTACAAATATTTCCCTTACATTTATATATTGTATATCATATTCATTTTTTATCCATCAAATCAATTCTTTCATTATACACTATGATTATATGGAGATAATTATTTTCCACTGTTGGTCAATTATTTTTGAGTACGTTTTCTCTTTCCTTATATTTGGCCTTTCACTTAAAAATAGTTAATCATTGTACATAAATCAAATTCTCACAAGTGTATTATTTTTATAAAAATTCATTTAGTTCTTAGTGCTAACTATTTTGTATATTTTATTAAACATGAAACCATAGTTTTTATATATTTTACTCACATTCATTGTATGTACTCTATTACATAAATATTTGTATTTTATTATGTGACACTCATGCCTAATCACTCTTCTTTCGAACTACTTTTACGTTTTTTTTTTTTTTTGCTGTAAATATTCATTGTTCTTTACCTAGTCCCTCATTTATTTGATCGAGTCCACCAGAACCACCTTTTGTGGATCTCGGGGCGCCTAACACCTTTCACGTGAGGTAATTTGAACCCTAATCTCAACGATTTTGTGGACCATAATCAAAATGTACATTACATAGTGTAATATAGGTGTTCTAGTGTACCATAAATACTAGGTGGCGACTTTAAATTCTAAATAACCTTGTAGAGTACTTTAAGTTGTATGTTGTTTTGACTTGTGCAAAATAGGGTGCGATAGGGATCAACTTCTAGGACAGGAATGGGGAATCTATCTATTTATTTGCCTAAACCTAGTTTACGAGAAAGAATCTTAGGGTTCCAAACCTTTGTTTTGCACCGAGAAGAAATAAATAGAATCGGCTAGTGAATCATCTGATACTAGACAAAGAGGAATCCTGGAAAGTACGAATAGATAAGGTAGATGCCTGCTATTAGAAGAAGCCAAAGGCAAGTTGTCCATCTTTGAATAGATAGCCCGGTTAACCATACAAGTTGGAGGGACTTCCTGCCATAGAGGAAAGGAAAGACCTCAGACCTGTACTCCCTAACTTGGGAACTCAACTTATAGCAAAGGGGAATGAGACACTTTTTATGCGACACTACTATGGTGAAGAGTAAACCTGGAATCTTTTTACTTAGATCTCCCCCGAGTTTATGCTTCATTCAAGTCTTAATTGAAGGACAGACAAGTCCTTATCATCCTGATCAGGATAGACGGACCTGCCTCGCTGCGGGTCAACACCTTGGGCTCTCTTTCTGCTTTTTGTTTGTTCAACAAGCAGAAGGGCATTAATAAAAATGTTCAAGTTAAATAGAAATCAAATTCGAATTGATGCTGAGATGGAGTCTTAATGGAGGTACTTCTATTATCAGATGAGGAAGAATCAAAACCCAAAGATCAACCCCAAGGACTGACCACGGGAGCGAGGATTAGATTTTCCTCTGCCTGACATGATACCTCTTCTTCCACTAAGTTCTCGGGGGGATACAGAGATAGTTGTCGGTAAGTATGATGAGAGTCGAGGTTCAAAGAATGCTTAGGGTGGATACCTAGGCACCCAGAGAGGAGGAAGGGCTAGTAATCAAGAAATGCTTTAGGGTGTTAAAAATCAGCATACATCCATAGATTCCTGAATAGGGATACATTTCGAATTGTCGCAAAATCCATGAGAAGGAAAGAGAGAATCAGGCGAATTGAAAGATCTTAGTAGCCATAGGAAAAGAAAGAAAAAAGCAATTTCCATAGTAGTGACGGGTGAAATAGGAGATGCTTTAACTGTGAAAATGGGATTGTAGGTGAGCAATACAAACATTGTGCAGCTAGGCAAAGAAGCGTGAATGCTACACCCTAGATGGCGAAAGCCTAGTAATTGAAAATATCACTAGCATAGGCGCTGACCGCATGCCAGTTGAAGAATAAGTCGGCGACTCATAGGCAGTGGCTAGGTTAAGGGAACCCACCAGAGTCGTCGCAAAAGCGATGCTTTATAGGAAAATTGTCACTTCTTATGGACTCGAACCCGGGTGATTTATCCATGACCAGATGAAGTTCGGATGAAAGTTAGTGGAGGACCGACCGACTGATGTTGAAGAATCAGCGGGTGAGTTGTGGTTAGGTGTGAAATGCCATTCGCTTTCGAACAAGGGAAACTCATTAATTTCTTTTAGCTTTTTGGAACAATTAAACAAAATAGTATTAATAAAAAATGATTAGATTGAAATGGAAACTATGTTAATCCATTAGAAAGCTTAGAAACTTTGAATTTGAAAATCAAAATTTGCAAAATTATTTTTTGTTTGGATTAAGTGTTGTTACTAATGGTTGAGAATATCCGTTGAAGTTTGTATATCAATCTTAAGACAATTTGGTGAAGATTCGAGGTGGTTTTGGTTAAAATATCTGATTAAAACTCGAAAAAAAGACATAAACAAATCGTATATATTTTGCATGCCGAGTGTAGAAACAGTATACAAAATATCTACAACTTACATAACTGTATATAAGTTGTATATAAATTATATTTTTTAACCGGATTCTGTACATAAATATGTATTTTAAATTTAGATAAATTGTAGATTTTGACCGAATTTGTATATATTTTAAAATAACCTTTAGTTACTTTCTATAAATATGAAAACTCAGATCCCAAAGTTTAATGGATCGTTATCCGAGTCCAAACTCACCTTAAAGTCCGTAGTTGAGCATAAACAACTTGATCACAATTCAAATATGTAAAATACTTCATAGATGTAAAAAGGTCTCCATACAAAAATAGAACGCCTTCTTTGGCAGCAAGAATATTTGCAAAAAAGATACCTACAATTTTCATTCATTTAGGTGTGTTTAGTAAGACAGAAAATTTTATGGGGTAAAATTGTTTTATAATAGATAGTCGAATGGTAACATGACACGTGGAACCAAACATAGGCAAAGGACAAGTCAAGGAACAACTAACACCGGATACAATGAATGCAATCGATATCAAATAACATTCGAAGAGAGTGTATTCGATGGGAAAAGGTCAAGGGTTTTTCATCGGATATCATTCAATATTGTTTCACCAACATTAAATGAACGACCATTGTAGAGAATATTTGCATTCATGGCCATTAGTCGTTCATCAATGACTCTTTTATTATCATTTAAGAGGAGTTTGATCATACGATCTTGTTTCGTTAGGTAAAGTTATAAATAGCAGGCTTAGCAGCCGTTGCAAGGACATGATATTTTCGACATACAAATGCTTTATTTTCCTACTTTTGCTCTCAATCCAACTACTTTATTTTCACTTTATGGTTATTTTCACTTTTGCTCTCAAAGACACTGGGTTTGGAACCAGGCTCATTATCTTCTTCAATTTGAATTGCTAATCTTAATATTATCTTTGTCTCTTTATCATATTCTGGATCAAATAACGTAAAAAAATTAACTATACCGTTTTGCACGTAAAAAGTTTGGTGCCCACCGTGTGCCATAGACAGCTACGCAATTGCTTTGATTTATTTGTTTATTACTAACTTGTTTTGATTGTTTGCTTAGTGAAAACTCAGATATGGCATCTAATGATATCAACATCACACACAACATTGAGGGATACAAATAATTGTCCCAACATGATGACCCAATTAGTGAGACTCACACAGAGGGTATGAGACGACCCCAGTTTGAGTTGGTCAATACCCTCGGCATGTGAGAGAGCTAACCCCTGATGATGTATAGGAGGAACACATTGTAGAAACGGTCAAATCCTGAGAGAGCAGCAGAAAGAAAACATGAATCACCTCTCAAGGTATGATCGGGTGATGACAGAGTTAAAACAAACATTGTTAGGTCCTTCCAATAATGCAAGAGAAAGGGCCCGGATTCCTCCGAGTGTTCCTTTAAATCAAATGGCTCATAGAGTCGAAAACAACAACCCTAGGGGTAAACTCAGGTTTGACGTAGCTGGAGGGACCGGCAGAAGATCTGGGAATAACAACGGAAATGATCCATTTAAAGTCGAGCTCATGAGGTTTATGACAGAAATGGACGAACGAATGGATCAGATTGCGAAGGAGTTCCACGCTCAGATGGATCCAATCACGCGTGCACCACCAGTACTAAAAGGCCCAATTTCGAAAAAATACATGCAATTTCCATTTAAGCTGAGTGCATCACCAAAGTTAATTTCGAAGAGGTTCAAGACGCCGGACATACCAAAATACGATAGGACTTTAGATTCGCATGAGCACATTACAACCTACGCCATGGTCTTGAAAGGGAACGATTTGGATCAACATGAGATCGGGTCGGTCTTGTTGAAGATGTTCGGTGAAACCTTCACGAAAAGGGGCCCTGGCATGGTATTCTCTCTTACCCAAGCATTTAATTGACTCTTTTGAGATGATTGTAGAGTCATTCATCAAAGCCCGGGTTTGTGCAAGGAAAGTTTAGGCTATATAGGCGAATATATTGCAAAGTGCGCAAGGAAAATCTGAACTACTATGAGAATTTGTGGTCTAGTTACAGAAAGAAAGGATGCTTCTACCGGCGGTTCTAGATGAGTGGGCAGCGGAGATTCCAGTCATCGAATAGGTTTTCTTAGGACAAAAGAGTCGATCATGGTCAGAACAATAGGTCGTTACACGGGAATGAGGTGACAGGGGGCGCAAGACTTCGCATACCCCAGGTTGTCAGATTACAAGTTTAACATAATCTTGGTAGAGTTAATATTGGCAATGAGGAATATCAAAGAAGCATGGTTCCCGAATCCAATCCGACCAGATCCAAGACAGAGGGATCCTAGTTTATGAGCGAATACTATGGAACTCACGGCCACATAATTGGGAACTGTTGGAATCTTTGAGAAAAAGTTGCAACATTGTTGAAGAATTTCCATCTCAGGAAGCTTTTAAGTGACCAAGACAAGAACAACTACGGCCGAAGCCGGGACAACACAGTGCCTTCAAAAGTAGCAGAAGGTCCACCTCAGACTATCACCATGATCTTTTGTGGAAATGAAGTCAATGGTGTAACATTTTTAGTAGTAAATAAAATGAAGATATCGCTTACTCACAAAATAAGACTCTGGAAAGTCGCAGAGGTTGACATCACCTTCATGGAGGAAGAAGCTGATGAACTCATTCTTCCACACAATGATGCTTTGGTAATCTCTCTCACTCTTTTAGATTTTAAAATCAAGCGTGTTTTCGTTTATCTAGGAAGTTCAGCCAACATCATTAAATGGAGACTTCTAGAGCAAGAAAAGATAACAGGGAATATTATTTTGGCGACAAGACTCTTAGCCAGCTTCAACTTGGCAAGCATGGAAACACAAGGAGAAATTGTTTTGCCCACACACGCCAATTGAGTATCTAAGACCACTATATTCAAAGTGGTGGATGGAGATATGGGCTACAATGTAGTCCTCGGAAGGCTGTGGATACATGAAATGAAGGTTGTGACCTCAACATATCATCAATTTTTGAAATTTCCAACATCGGAAGAAGTTAAGCAAATAAGAGGAGATCAACCAGCGGTGAAGAATCTGGAAGCAAGCAAAAAGAGTCTGATAAATAGTAGTTACAGGAACAAATGCCTCCTCCCTTTCCAAATAAAAAAGATAAGGGCGAAGAGTCATTGGAATCATATCATATTCCGAGATATTTTTAGGTACCAGAGGAGACAAATGCAACTAATTCAATTGCAGAGGAACTCGAGCAAGTGGCTTTGTTTGAGGAGTTTCTAAAAAGGAAGTTCCCGAGCATATGTTAGAATTTATAAATTTACTTAAAGCTAACGTAGTCTGCTTTGCGTAGTCACACTCGGATATGACAGGTATCCCATTAGAGTTGGTCGTTCATAAGCTCAGTCTAGATCAAAATTTCCCATCTCTGAGGTGAAAGAAACACCCGATAGTAGAGGTCATGAACATGTTTTTTAAAGAAGAGGTAACACGACTACTTAATATCGGTTCAATCCGGAGGTACATTATCTGGAATGGTTATCCAACGTATTTGTAGTACCCAAAAAGAATAACAAGTTTAGGATGTGCGTAGATTATAAGGATTTAAATAAGGTGTGCCCAAATGACTTATTCCCGCTGTCGAACATTGATCAAATGATTGATGCTACGGTAGAATACAAGCTAATGATTTTCCTTGATACTTACTCCGGGTAAAATAAAATCAAGATGAGCCTGGAGGATCGAGAAAAAATTTCTTTCATAACAAGCTTTGGCACATATTTTTATAAGGTGATGCCTTTCGGGCTTAAGAACGTTGCGGCCACTTATCAAAGGCTCGTTAATAAAATGTTTGAGAATCATATAGGAAAAACAATAGAGGTACACATTGATGAAATGCTGTTGAAGTCTTTCAATGGAGGAGATCATTTGAAACTTCCTCAAGAAACCTTCGATGTTTTGACAAATCATAACATGAAACTCAACCCACAGATATGCCCGTTCTGGGTGTGTTCTGGTAAGTTCTTGGGGTTCCTAGTCTCAAAAATAAGTATCAAGGTGAATCCCAATAAAATCAAAGCTATCGATGAAATTCTGGACCAATTGACAAGTGTGAAGGAAGTATAGAGGTTGACCGGAAGCTTGGCGGCTCTAACCAGATTCATCTCAAGATCGTTAGAAAAATGCCACCACTTTTTTTCGCTTCTAAAAACGAAGAACGATTTCGTATGGACTCCAAAATTCCAACATGCACTTAAAGACATAAAAGTTACTTTTATAGAACCCCCCTGTTACTGTCAAAATTGGGGTAAGGTAGATAATTATTGATATATCTAGCAGTCTCGGAGGTAGCGGTAAGAAATATTTTGGTGCGAGAAGAATAAGGTACACAATTTCCTAGTTATTATGTTAGGAAAATACTGTCGGGAGCGAAGATTAGCTTTCCGTACCTCAAAATGTTTGCCTTAGCTCTCGTAATCACCTCTCGAAAGCTTAGGCCCTATTTCTAGTGCCACCTAATAGCCATTGTAAAAACCGTTCCTTTGAGGGATGTACTTGACAAGCCTGAATTGTCAGGCTATTTTTCTTAATGGGTCTTTGAAATTAGCAAATTCGACAACGAGTACAATCCCAGGACTACAATCAAGTCATAAGTTTTGACTGATTTTGTGACAGACTTCAGTCCCAGGTTAGTTTGTTTGGCTGCTAGGGAAGTAGTGCTGGTGTCTGAAATGATATCGGGAGTTTGGACCTTATTTACCAATGAAGCTTCCAATATAAAAGGGTCAGGTCTCAAGTTAGTTCTAGTTATGCCCTCGGGGGAAACAATGAGGCAAGTCATTAAACCAATTCCGTTAACTAACAATGAGGTCGTGTATGATGCTTTGGTTGTAGGACTTAAACTAAACCGGGGACTGGATTCCGAGGTCAACAGATAAAGTGCAATTCCTAACTGATAGTTGATTGGTTCCAACCCTAAACCACTATATAGTAGCGAGGAGTGGTCGGTGCAGTTTTACCCAATTAGGTCGGGATCGATTTTCACAGTGAGTTAATTTGGTTTGGAGTTGGGTTTCTAACTAATCTAGATGTTTGTGTTGTTTCTAATTGCACTTATAAAACTCAACCATTCACGTGCTCCCTAAAACAATACTTAACCTAAAATTGCTAATAGGATCTCTTTATACATAGCTGAAAATTCAGGACAAAAATGCCCCTACGGAGAATTCGCAGACACATAAATCTAACTGTGTCGACACTTGAGCTTTCGCGGCTACATAAAAGTGAGCGCGGTCCGCATTTCTTCAATTCAGGGATTGGGTTGGACTTGGTTTCGCAGACCGCGTAAATTCAGCCGCATTCGCGTAAGCTTCCATCGCGCCCGCGTATTTTAGACGCGGACTGCGTTCTTCTGTTAAGCTTAACTTGCAGGGTCTATGAACCTCAAGATGCGCTCTCAGTGAAATTCCCTTCGCGTCCGCGTAATTTGGACGCGGGCCGCGTTCTTCACTTGAGCTCAAACTGTAGAGTCTCTGAAGCTCAAACAACACTCTCAATGAAAATACCCTCGCGGTCGCACCAAAGATTTTGCGGCCACGCTTTTCCAATGCGGTCAGCGGTGAATTAAGCACTCAAAGCAAGTTATCTGAATCTACTTTCGCGGATTGCATAATAGTGGCCGCCTCAGCGGTGGTCCTTATGTGTCCATGCTTTTCTGCCGCTCTCAGCGCTCCAGTCTTACCCTTGGATTTATGCAAGTTATGGATCTTTGCCTCATTTTGACCAAACCCTACAAGAAAGCACATTAAGTTAGTTTTTGGGAATACCTTTACGCATTTTGACCCAAAACCTAAGCAAAACAGAGCAAATAAAAGGCT
Source organism: Nicotiana undulata (assembly GCA_005239495.1). Lineage (NCBI taxonomy): Eukaryota > Viridiplantae > Streptophyta > Magnoliopsida > Solanales > Solanaceae > Nicotiana > Nicotiana undulata. The sequence goes on from ML294365.1 coordinate 84,790, forward strand.
AAAATCCATAGTTTTCAACTCCCCCAAACTTAAACTTTTGCTTTTCCTCAAGCAAACAAGATAATTCCCACCTCCACAAGAAAAATAAAGGACAATTTCAGTTGTCCTAAGGTGACTTCATCAAACATCAATTGGGACTAACAATTACCCTCAACACAAATGCATTATTAACAACATCATGCTATGACTTATTGAGTTCCATAGTTCTAATGCTACACAAAAACATCAAGAGTTGACTCAATTAATCAAGGAAACTCGCTCTCTCTCATAGGTCATTGTGGATCCCAGACTCCTCCTCCTCTACTCTCCATGAGCTGATCTCACCTTATAGAATGTAACGCTCAAAACAGGGATTGTAAAGAAGTGCAGTCATCACTCTCAAAAGAATGTCACAAGTCCGGCTCTAAGTACCATAAGCTTGCCTCTCATGTAAATCACCACTAATGTAAGCTCACTCAACTTGAAATCCTATAGGGCTTTAGTGAGATGTAATGAAGGCTTTTTGAATCAAGGTAGGAAATAATGAACTATGATGGTATCATCTTTCCTTAAGCACTCCATTTTCTTATTTCGGCTCATACTTTCTTGAATCTTTGAGTCATTTTCTTCTTCCTTAGGGGAACTAGAGAGACACACTGTCACTCTTTCTTCTTCATGGCAATCATTTTTCTCCTTTTCTCATCATTCCATGCCTTTCAACATTGTTTTATTGAATCCTTTCAACATTTTCTTTCTTTTTGCCATTTTTTTGCTCTTCACCTTTTTTCTTTGCCTTTCCTTTTCATCAATTCTTTTTGTTCTTTGAATCTTTCATCACTTTGAAATTCTTCGTCTCTCCCCCAAACTTATTTTTTTTTGCCTATTGTTCATCATGAATGCTAAGGAAATATTGGGTGCCAAGACAGGGTCATTATAGAACGGATGAAGGCTTGTAATGTGGTTTTTGAATGAAAAAGGCTTAGGCTAAAAATGGGTTGACTAAGGATATCAAAATGGTAGGCTGTGGAAGTTCTCAAAATTAAAATGGGACCAAGGAGAGCCTATAATCACTTCTCAAGTCGAGCTACACTTAGAATTTTGCCTATACAAACATTCAGGGCAAGTTCTAGACTTGTTGGCACGGGACTTGGACTTGCAATTCAAAACCTCACCTCTCAAGCTACTGGATTGTTAAAGAGAATAGAGACGAGGGCCCACAACAACCCTATTATGATTGAAGATCACAAATGGCTCACAAAAACCACTTGATGATATTTTTAGTCAACTCAAGAGTCTAAAGGTCACAACTAGAGCTAATCTCGTCAACAACCTTATCTCTAACCATGAGGTCGAAGGTAAATGTGTTAGCACCAAGTGCAGCCTACTTGAGCCACTTTTATTCATTACTACTATATATCAAAACAAAAAAGAAATATAGACTTAATGCCTTAAGAAGGTTGTCATGCCATCCATCGTTGGGAAGAGCCACCCGATTCACACAATATCCACCTTTGGAAAGAACCGTGCCATTAAGAAAACCAAAGGATTATTGATCACGAAAAATGTAAAAAGAAGCTGCAAATTCAAAAAGAAGCTACTAAAGGAAATAAGAAGCTAAGCTATTAAGAAAAATTACAAAAGAAGTTATAAAGTAAAATACATAAAGTAAAATGAATATGTACAATAGGGGAGTGAAACGAATATACACAAAATGGGGGTGAATATATACATGGAATGGTAAAGTTATATACTTACCAAAAGTGAAGAAATAACGAAAATGAAAATAACGATAAGTAAAAGTAAAATAAATAAAAATAGTACCAGAATTATTACATGCCAGTCAACAAAGTCATAAAATCAAAATACGACCACCCCCCAAATAGAAGTTAGCATTGTCCTCAATGCTAAAAAAAATAAATCAAGGGAGGGATAGAGAGTAAAGAAAACTCCCTATGAGGTCTCTGTATGCATGGGATCATGTGCACTGGTGGGGTCCTCTGGCTCGTAGATTCATCACCTCCATCAGGATCTTCCAACTGAATCTGTAAGTCCTCAGTCTGGGGCACTACAAATCTTCTCACGGGCTCTCTGTCAGCCTCATGCTCTGATGTCTGTGTTGTCTGTGCTGCAAGGACAGTCTCCTCCATAAGGAGGTCCAAAGGAATATCTCCGGCGGAAGTAAGCTTCTTAACCTCCTTCTTCAAATGCTCTTAACTCTTCTTCATCTTCTTGACCTATTTTCCTAGCTCCTTTATCACCTTCGCATGAGTGCAGAGTCTCCAGAATTTTCTTTTGGTTGTCAAGGATCTGCTTCAGTAAATCCTCCAGTGACAGAGGCACCTGAAGTTGTGCTGGGGCAACTTGTGTTGCTGCTGCACTGGATAGGGCAAATAGCTTTGAAGTAGCTACCTACATCCAGTTGTTGATGCTGGATAAAGTCTGGTTAACCCTCAGTGCAGTCTGAGGGTAAGTTGAGGAAAAAGGCACAGATAGCGGGACAGAGACTGATGGCCTTGAGGACGGAGATGGCATAGCAGCAGACGAACCTTCAGATGTGGAAGGCTCGGACCCAGAGGTCATTACCCTTGGCTCTTCAGACTGGCCATTGGAGGTAGTCGCTTTGCCTTTGGACTTGGGGTTGTCTGATCCCTGAAGGCTATACCATGAGAAGGGCCTTTTTTTGCTTTACCTTTGTGTCGAAATGCCTCCCTTCTACATATTGGCCATGTAAGTATATGGTGAGGAAGTTTGGGAACGGGTATGATCTTTCTTCCTTCCCGATAGCTTTGGTGATGTTTCTGGACATAATGTTCCCCACATTTATCAGGTACCCTGCCATGATAGAAGCCACAATAATTGGCCGGGAGACTGGGATATCGCTATCATGTTGAGATGGGTCTAGCCGGCTACAGATAAAGGTGGACCACCCTCTTGCTTCAAAGCTAAGAGTGTTCCTAGCAATAAGAACCTCAGGTGTAAGCCAAGATAGAGTGGTCCCAGGGATGGCTATCACCTCTGCAAGCCATGGACGGGCTGCCTCATCCAATGCCACCTTATCCAAGTACAGGGATTCGTCCACATCATCGAACTCGACATATTCATTCAGTGTCTTTCATCAAACTTGATCTTCCGATTCCGTACCTTGGTCACATATGTGCCTTTTTTTGATGTGAGCGACATTAGCATAAAATTCTTTGACCAAGTACTCATTGGCCTCCGGTAGCTTGCTAGTGGAGAACTTCCACCCCACTCTTTCATTAGATTGCCTCTACACATTGGGATTTTGGGGTAGAAGATCTCTTTCTATAAAATCCCTCTCCAGCGTGAGCGACCTTTAAGGACACCATTCCTGGAACTTGTGGTAGGCTTTCTCACTGACAAATCTGTCTTGCCAAACTGTGGTCTTTCTGGATCTCACTAAACCTCCAACCCCAGTATCACCACCTCTCCCGTCATCCGGGACATCCTATTCTTCATCAATATTAATTGGAGCCATTGTTGAAGCCGAAGTTGCAGTAGGTGGGGCAGGTGGTGCCGAAGTCTCACTACCTTCTTCTGAGCCATCAGATGACCCAGATTGGGAGGTAGATTCATTAACGAGGCAGGAGGGATGTAATTGAGCCTCTTGTTGGGGTTGTGTAGCTTCCCCTTCAGAAATCTCCCGGGAGGGGACATATTCACTAGTCTTAGAAGAGTCAGGAGTGGGTCTTCTGAAGGTCTGCTTCTTTCCAATGACGCTTTAAGGAGCTAAGGGTGCAAGTTGTTTCCCTCTTCCCTGGCCCTGGGAGGATTCTTCCCTCCCTTGTGGTTTATCCGGACCACCAAGAGATCGAACATTATCTGCATACACAATCAGTGAAAGCCAATTAGTATTATTGTTCAATGACTCATCAAAGGAAAGCAGATGCAATGATCATAGTTTTTCTCAAAGAAGGGGTCCACTGACAGTGTAAAAAGGAGCGCGGCCGCGGAATGTCCATCGTGGTCGGCATAAAAAGGTTCGCGGTCGTGAAAGAGTGGGGATCAGACTAACCAGTCTCTGAAGCTTGGCTTTTGCTGACTGCGAAAAAATAGGCGCGGCCGCGAAACATCAAATGTGGATCGCGTAAAAACGCGCGGCCACATACCCAATGTGTTAACTCTCTGAAGCTCAACAACACGGTTCGCAAAATTATGGATGCGGCCGCATAAAGTCAACCATGGACTGCAGAAAAATCATCGCGGCCGCGAAAAAATAACCAATTCAGAACTTACAAAAGCACGAACGCGGACTGCGAAATTTGGATCGCAGTCCGCGAAATTCAAAACATATTGGCACTTATGAAGTATTTACAACCTATGGTTTCACTTAGGCAAATATTTAGGCAATTAACTGGCATAGTGAACAACCCTATCCCCCATTAGGCATGAAAATCAATTACCCATATTTAATTAAGCCTCAATTATGCATCATTTTGACTTTGGCATGTATTAACACTAAGTAAAAAAGACAAAGTAGAACTAAAATAAAAGAAAAGAAAAGAAAGAAATAAAATTAATACAAAAGTTTGAGCATACTAGTTGTGTGATTTCAGGTAGAAAACTACTCTTGATTAATGATATGAGATTGAAGTTCAAAGGAGAAGAAAGTGAACATCGGTCTATTTGCTCTGAGAGTTGGGAGTTCGAAAAGTGTAAAACAGACTGGGACCGTCTGTTTATACTAACCCAATGAGGTCTCACCGACTTACCTGAGCGTGGTCCACGGAATTCCACTGCGGTTCGCGATTTTACCTTTTTGAATGGCTGATGCTGGAACAAGTTCGCTGAGAGAGAAATAACGGGTGTGGCCACGAAAGAGCAACTGGGACCACGAAATTTCAAGCGCAGACGCGAATACAACTTTAGAGAGTTGCTACTCTGGACTTTTCAAGTCCACGTCCGCTGGCCAATTGCGCCCCCACAAAAAGCTCTTGTTGACTGCGAAATTTTGAGCGCGGTCAACGTAGTTCTCCACACTTAGGAAATTATTTCCAGCAACAGTCCTGCACTGCACAAACAATTCCTACACAAAGCTCACAACCATTTAATTAAAAATAAAGCCTAGTCTAAGAAGAAAATCAAAATGAAAGTAAAACACATGGGTTGACTCCCAAGAAGCGCCTGATTTAATGTCGCAACATTATGCAGGCTACCATCATCATTGAAAATTGATCAAGGCCACCACGTGGTTGTCATCAAACTTGCTGAAATAGTGCTTCACTCGATGCCCATTAACCCTGAAGATTTCACCATTTTTGTTTTTCAAGTCAAGAGCACCAAAGGGAGTTACATGCACTTCTTCAAAGGGGCTACTCAATTTCGACTTGAGCTTTCCCGGTAACAGTCGTAACCGGGAGTTGAAGAGAAGAACCAAATCACCCTCCTTGAACTGTTTGTTCCGAGCATATTAGTCGTGCAAGTACTTCACCTTGTCCTTATACAAGGACGAGCTGGAATAGGCATGAAACCGGAACTCATCTAGTTCATGGAGCTGCTCCACTCGTAGATTGGTTGCAATATCCCACTCAAGGTTTAACCTCTTCAAGGCCCACATGGCTTTATGTTCTAGTTCATCTGGAAAATGGCATGCTTTCCCAAATACCAACTGATACGGAGACATACCGATTTGGTTCTTGTATGCAGTCCTATAAGCCCACAAAGCATCATCGAGCTTCCTTGACCAATCCGTCCTATTTGCATTGACCGTTTTTTACAATATGCTCTTTATTTCCCTGTTTGAGATCTCAACTTGCCCACTAGCCTAGTGATGATAAGGGGTTGCCACCTTATGATTGACACCATAGTTGGAGAGTAAAGTGTCGAATGCCTTATCGCAGAAATGAGAACCTTTATCACTGATGATTGCCCGAGGAGTGCCAAACCGTGTGAAGATGTTTTTCTTTAGGAACGCCACCACACTCCGAGCCTCGTTGTTGGGAAAAGACACAACTTCAACCCATTTAGAAACATAATCAAGAACCATCAGAATGTATGTGTTACTACACGAACTCACAAAAGGCCACATGAAGTTTATGCCCCACACGTCAAAAATGTCAATTTCAAGAATAGTGGTGAGAGGCATTTCAGTCTTTTTGGAAATTCCCCTAGCTCTCTGGAATGCATCACACCTCTTAACAAGATCACTTGCATCTTTATATAGGGATGGCCAATAAAATCCACAGCAAATAACCGCAGAAGAAGTTCTCGCCCAACCATGATGACCACCGTAGGGCGAGGAATGACAAACATCAAGTATACCCATTTGCTCCTCCTCTGGGACACATCTACGGATTACCCCATCATTGCAAATCTTGAACAGATAGGGCTCATCACAATAATAATCCAAATTGTCCCATTTGAGTTTCATCATTTGGTTAGAAGAGAGCTCACACGGGACAATGTCGGTTATAAGGAAATTAGCAACATCCGCGAACCAAGGCATACCATTCAAGGAATCAGAGAGGAGTAGCTCATCCGGGAATGCATCATTAATTTCGAGACCATCTTTGGGCCTCTCTTCCTCCTCTAAGCGGGATAAATGATCCGCTACCTGATTCTCACTTCCTTTTCTATCAATGATCTCGAGGTCAAACTCTTGAAGAAACAAAACCCATCTCATCAATATAGTTTTTGAGTCCTTTTTATTCATCATGTAACAGAGTGCCGCGTGATCGGTGTGAAAAATCACTTTGGCACCCATGAGATAAGGCCTAAACTTTTCCATGGCAAACACAATTGCTAACAACTCTTTCTCTGTCACCGTATCATTGACCTGTGCGTCATTTATCATTTTGCTTGCATAGTACATCAGATGAAATATCTTGTTTATCCTTTGTCCCAACACCACTCCTACCGCAATGTCACTTGTATCACACATGAGCTCAAAGGGTGAGCTCCAATTGGGTGAGGTAATGATGGGAGTGTTTGTCAATTTATACTTGAGAAGCTCAAAAGCTTTAATGCACTCTTCATTGAACACAAACTTTGCATCCTTTTCTAGCAGCTTGCACAATGGGTTCACCACTTTTGAGAAGTCTTTGATGAACCTTCGGTAGAACCCCGTGTGCCAAAGAAAACTCCTAACTAATTTGACAAAAGTCGGAGGAGGTAGCTTTGAAATCACTTAGATCTTTGCCTTGTCCACTTCAATTGCGTTCTTTGAGATCTTAGAGGACAACGCCCTCGTCGACCATAAAGTGGCATTTTTCTCAATTATGCACAAGATTTGTCTCTTCACATCGGGATAGAACTTTGTCAAGATTTTCCAAGTATTCTTCAAATGAGTCCCCAACAACACTAAAATCATCCATAAACACTTCGAGGAATCCTCCACCATGTCCATAAATATTGCAATCATGCATCGCTGAAAGGTAGAGGGAACATTACACAAACCAAATAGCATATGTGAGAATGCAAATGTTACATACGGGCATGTGAAGGTAGTTTTCTATTGGGCTTCCGGGGCAATGAGAATCTAGTTGTACCCTGAGTACCCTTCCAAAAAGCAGTAGTAGCCATTCCCGGCAAGTCTATCCAACATTTGGTCAAGTAAAGGCAATGGAAAATGATATTTTCGGGTCACTTTGTTCAGGTTTTTATAGTCCATGCATACCCTTCAACCTGTGACAGTTCTGGTGGGGATCAATTCATTCTTATCATTCTTGATCACAGTCATACCCCCCTTTTTCGTCACACATTGAACTTGTGAAGTCCATGAACTATCTGAGATTGAATAGATAACCCATGCATCAAGCCATTTGATAATTTACTTCTTGACAACCTCTTGCATAGCCTTGTTCAACCTCCTTTGATGTTCCACGGAGGGTTTGGCATCATCCTCAAGTATAATTTTATTCATGCAAAAGGCAGGGCTTATGCCCCGAATGTCAGCCAAAGTCCATCCAATTGCCTTTTTTCTTCTTTGAAGCACCTCAAGGGTGGAGTTTACATTCACTTTTGTTAAACAAGCAGAAAGAATAATAGGTAATGTAGAAGAAGAGCCTAAGAATTCATACCTGGGGTGTGAAGGTAGACTTCAACTCCAATGTTGGTGGCTCCTCGATCGAGAGCTTTGTTGGTGGAGTCTTCCGATTTTCCAAGTCCAAGGAAAGTTTACGGGGCTCATATGAGTAGGATCACATTCTTTACAAGACATTTGAACATTCAACCAAGCAATACCTTTAATCATTCTCATGGTTCAACAATACCGCTTCTAACGGGTCTTCCACATTGATCACGGCACTCGTATCATCAACTATCACCTCCATCACAAGATCCACAAAAGATCATACTTCATTACTATTTGGTTGCCTCATTGATTTGCACACGTGGAATACAACTCTTTCATCACCCACTCGGAAGGTGAGCTCCCCTGCTTCCACATCCACATATGCCTTCCCAATTGCTAAGAAAGGTCTTCCCAATATTATAGGCACCTCATAGTAGACTTCGTAGTCGAGAATAACAAATCAGTGGGCAAGATAAACTTGTCGACCCGAACAAGAACATCATCAATAATACCTAGCGGCCTCTTCATTTGAAGTAGCTCTCGGTTGTCCAATACCAAGTGTCTTGAATACGGAGTATGGCATCAAGTTAAGACTTGCGCCCAAATCATACAAGGCTTTTGCAAAATCCGCACTACCAATGGTACATGGAATTGTAAAGGCGTCGGGATCTTCAAGCTTTGGAGCCATTGAGTGCACAATGGATCTCACTTGATGAGTCATTTTGATGGTCTCACAATCCATAGATCCCTTTTTAGTTACCAAGTCCTTCATAAACTTGGCATATCCCGGCATTTGCTCAAGAGCTTCCACCAAGGGCACATTGATTGACAATCTCTTCATCATCTCAATAAACTTCTTGAATTGGTTTTCATTATTCTGCTTCTCCAACCTTCGAGGATAAGGTGGAGGAGGCCTTGGCAAAGGAGCCTTGGTTTTTGGAACTACCATTTCTTGTATGTCTATCACGTGTTCCCTAGACGGGTTCATGTCATTTTGAGTCTCCTCATTGTCACGAATATTAATCCTCACTTCATCATTTCTATTCTCATCATTCACTTGCTCATCAATGATTGGATCATCATCATTTTTCAACAAAACATCTTCATTCACAATCTTCTTTGACTTAGAGGTACTTGCTTCACCACCTCTACCGCTTCTTGTGGTCACTGCCATGGCATGGCCTATGTTGCTTCCACCCTTCGAGTTTACTACCGTGTCACTTGGTAGTTCCCCTTAGGGAGAGTATTCAATGCTTGAGAAATCTTACCCATTTGTACTTCTAAGTTTTGAATAGAGGTAGTGTGGGAGGAAATTTGGGCATCGGAGTCGGCATTCCTTTCCATTATTTTCTTGAACATACCCTATATCCGCCCATCTCATTGCTGAAAGAACTTGGCCCTTGTGACTGATATGGAGGAGGATTGTTGGGTTGTTGATACATCGGGGACCTTTGAAATCCCGACCCCCGGTTGCCTTGATTGTTGTTTCCCCAACCACCTTGATTTCCATTTCCTCCCCAACTGTTGTTATTGTTGCCACTCTAATTGTAATTGTTGTTTCCATTCCAATTGCTATTGTTATGTCCACCCCAGCTCTGGTTGTTGTTCCCCCAATTTTTTGAGTTGTTGTTGCCATTTTTCCAATTCCCTTGGCCTTGGTTGCTCCAATTTTGATTATTCCCTTGCGACTCCATTATTGACTTGGAGCATTGCTCCATTGTCCTTGGTAGTTGTTGGCAGAAAGAACTTCCTCACTTTTATCATCATAGGAGTCATCTTGATTGTATCCACTTCCACTTTGCTCATATTGATCTTGATTGTTTTGCACTTGTTCACCATGATGTCTCCTCCTGTTGATCAGTAGACTGATCCCTACTATTGCATTTTCTTGCTTTGGTCCCTGATTCTACTCAAGTTGTGCTTTGGTTAACTGGGTCATGGTTGTTTTCAACTCTGCTATGGATTTTCCGTGGTCTTGGAGTTCCTTGTGAAGATTGATCACATTAGGGTCCCCATGAGGAACATTTGCCCGATTTTGCCAAGCTGAGGAAGTGTCAGCCATCTCATCAAGTATGTCACAAGCATCGTCATAAGGTATCTTCACAAAATTACCCCCTGCTAGCTAGTTCATCACACATTGGTTTGTCATGTTTATACCCCTATAGAATGTTTGTTGGATCATTGCTTCAGCCATGTCATTGTTGGGGCATTCCTTGACCATAGTTTTATACCGCTCCCAGATTTCATGTAGGATTTCATTAGGTTTCTGTTTGAAGGCCAAGATCTCATCCCTCAATGCCGCCATACCTCCCGGTGAGAAAAACTTAACTATAAACGTTTCATCCAACTCATCCCATGTGTGTATGGAATGGTAGGGTAGCCTCTCGAGCCAGTCCAAAGCTTTCCCTCTATGTGAAAATGTGAAAAGTCTCAATCTCAGCGCATCCTCCGACACGTTCGTCTGCTTGCTCCCCCAAAAGGTGTCTACAAAACCCTTTCGATGTTTATATGCATTCTAATAGGAGGCGCCTGTGAAGTACCCTCTTTTCTCCAATAAGGTCAACATAACATTCGTAATCGGGAAATTTCCCGCCCGAATCGGGGGTGGGACAATTGCACTTGAGTAACCTTCATTGGGAAGCACCCAGTGTGGCGCCCGTGGAAGAGGCGGGGGAGGGTTGAGAATGTTGTCATTGGCCTGGCGGACTCTTCTTTGTCCTTGAGGTTCTATATTAACCTTATCCTCACCATTGTCATCTACCTCATCCCGGGGAGAACATTTCCAAGGGGATCATTATTCACCATTGGTACCTAAAGTGATTAACACACAAGAGTTAGTAAAAACAGAATGAGAGAAAAATAAGACACACAACTAGTTAGATAGATATCCAAAACCGTCTAAATTCCCTGTCAACGACGCCAAAAAGTGATCGGTTGCAGGGGAGTTACTTCCGCCTAGGTGAGTATCTAATGGGTATCAAGATCTAGGTCAAGCTTGTTATGATTGGGATCGTGATATAACCATCACACATAAGTACTCACTCTATACCTCTCGGTAATTTGAGTGACTTTGCCCGATTTGGCTTTCTCAAGCACAAATAGGTGTTCATGCAACACAAGTGAAATTAGCTCAAGTAGGTTATTACTATCTCTAGGTTTAAACCTTTAATTGGGGCTATCAATCTCTTGAGTTCACCCCAATTCCTTGTTAGCCTAATTTTCCTGGACTTAGTCCCTCTTTCTCAAGAAGAGCCTAAGTCATAAAGGCATGAATCAGTGTTTGCAACAACTAATTCTACAATTAAAGCATGAATCAAGCTAAATATCACTAACGCATAAACAATTAGGCCCTAAAATTCTAGACCCATTAAATATCCACACTAGGGTTGGATCACAACCCTAGCAATAGGGTCTAGCTACTCATAATAATGGTAGAAATCGAAGATAAAGATGAAATATAAGCCATAATATTCAAATACAATATGAAAGTCTAAAGATAGAAGATAAAACTACTCTAAAATGACTCAAAAAGGTAAAACTCAGCCATTCACGTTCTCCCTAAAACAAAACTTAACCTAAAATTTCTAAAAGGATCTATTTATACACTACTGAAAATTCCGGACAATAATACCCCTACGAAGAATTCGTGGACGCGTAAATTTGACTGCGTCTGTGCTTGAGCTTTCGCGGCCGTGTAAAAGTGAGTGTGGTCCACGTTTCTTCAATTCAAGGCTTGGGTTGGACTTGGTTTCGCGGACCACATAAATTCATCCGCGTCCGTGTAAGCTTCCATCGCGGCTGCGTATTTTGGACGCAGACCGCGTTCTTCTGTTAAGCTTAACTTGCAGGGTCTCTGAACCTCAAGATGCACTCTCAGCAAAATTCTCTTCGCGTCCGTGTAATTTGGACGTGGGTCGCGTTCTTTACTTGAGCTCAAATTGTAGAGTCTCTGAACCCCAAACCACGCTCTCAGCGAAAATCCCCTCGCGGCTGCGCCAAAGATTTCGCGACCATGCTTATCCAACGTGGTCAGCGGTGAATTAAGCACTCAAAGCAACTTCTCTAAATCAACTTTCGTGGACCGCGTAATACTGCCCCCCAGCGGTGGTCCTTACATGACCGTGTTTTTCTTCCGCTCTCAGCGCTCGAGTCTTAGCCTTGGATTTATGCAAGTTATGGTTCTTTGCCTCATTTTGACCAAACCCTGCAAGCAAGCACATTAAGTCAGTTCTCGGGAATAGCTTTATGCACGCTTGACCAAAACCTAAGCAAAAGAGAGCAAATAATAGGCTAAAATCCCTAGTTATCAGTAATAAACTAAGTATAAGGGATTTTCGACACAAAGAAAGAGCACATGCAATAGTATTTGAACAAGGTTCAGGCATTGCTTGCATGATTCTATGAGTTGTCAATCATACAAATTCCAAGGGAAGAAAATGTGGTAGCAGATGCATTGGCCAATTTGGGGTCGTCCACAGAGATGAAATGACCTAATTCCAGTACGATTGTCCAATTAGCTAATTCGGTGTTGGACGTTGATGGGTACTACTAGGTCAATTCAACTAACTTAGCTTGCGACAGGAGGAATGAGTTCGTAGGGTATCTATGGCATGGTAAATTACACGAGGACCCAAAGGCTTCCTGGGCACTACATATCAAAGAAGCTCGCTACTGGCTCGTGGCAGTTATACATGAGGTCGTTACAAGGACTGTTGGATCGATGTCTAAAAGCCTTAGAAGAAGACTACGTGATGAGGGAAGTTCATGATGGATATTTAAGGAACCATTCTAGTGTAGACTCGTTAGTTCTAAACTTGATCAAGGCAGGTTACTGTCGGTCTCAGATGGAATGGGACGCAAAGGCGTTCATTCAGAAGTGTGACAAATGTCAGCGCCATGCAAAATTGGTACACCAATTAGCACAACTCTTCCATTTGGTGTTGTCCTTATGCTCATTCATGAAATGGGGGATGGAAATAGTTTGTCCTCAACCACCAGATCCCGGAAAAGTAAGATTTCTTTTAGTTTTAACTGAATACTTCACTAAATGGGTTGAAGTAGGTCCTTACCAAATGATCGATGAATTGAAAATGGTCAACTTTATATAGGACCACATAAATTGCCGATTTGGAATACCGAAGGAAATTGCTTGGGACAACGGACTGCAGTTCATTGGTTCAAATCTCATGAAATTTTTGGAAGGATTAAAAATCAAGAAAATTACATCTTCACCTGGCTATCCAAGTACTAACAGACAGGCAGGATCAACCGACAAAGTAATTATTCAAAACCTTAAAAAGAAGTCAGAAGATGCTAAGGGCAAATGGTGATGAGCTATTGCGACTGCTATGGGCATACCGGACAATGGCGAAGTAGAGCATGAAAGAAACACTTTTCTCTTTCTTGTATGACGCAGAAGCTCTAATACGTTGGAAGTGGGGGAGCTGACTTTAAGGTTTTCTCGAACAAATGAAGATTTAAGGATGCAATATTGCTGGTGAGGCTGGACTTGCTCGATGAACACAGGGACTTGGCATACGTGAGGATGGTGGCTCAAAAGAAAAGAAGGGAATGATATTATAATCGTAGGGCCAATCTCTATTACTTTAAGGTAGGATACTTGGTTTTAGAAAGGTGACTCAGAGCACTCGGGAAGTCAATGCCGGGAAGGTGGGACCAACATGGAAAGGTCCTTACGGGGTTTCAGCTATCACTGGTAAAGGGTCGTACACTTCGAAAAATCAAGATGAAGTCAAATTACCCAGTAATTGTAACGTGACTCACCTCAAAAGGTATTATTGCTGATGGATCCTACCAATACTGAATTTATGTGCCGCACTCTATTCTTCTTCATCTAGTTTTTGTCCCAATCGGGTTTTTATGGCAAGCTTTTTAATGGGGCAGTGACAGAAAGCATACTACGAAGGAAGTGTCATCGGCAAGGGCAAGACCTTTAAATGTCAAGGAAAAAACTTTTCACATCAATGGTAAACGGCTATGTGGATGGTTAAATAATCTTTGGTTCGATGGAGAGCTTTGCCTTCCATCACTAAAAAGGGATTATTTTACCATAAAACTACTGGTGAATCAATACTTCAAGTGTCCGAACCTGCATGCTTCGCATTCGAGCAATGGGAGGGATAATATCTGATATGAAAGCAAGAGTGCCAGGAAAATCGGGAACCGATAAAACCGGGATCAATAACGTCTTGTCAGGGCCGAGGACTGCATGTTCAACCTCGTAGGAATAAGTTGTACAAGTTAGCCACATGTATTGAAAGTTTTATTTACTTTAGCAAATGAATGCTTATGTAATTTTAAAGATAGAAGGAATAAAATAAAATCATTTTATTTTTATCTTATTTATTGTCCAAATGATGAGTTTGCTTTATGTTTGAAGTTAACTAAAACTTGAAATGCTTGTTCCGGAATGAACATGTGACGTCCTATTTAAGAGCACCGCAAACATAAGTTCCCTCTATTATGAAGCCCCCAGAGTAAGAATCAAAAGCTAACGGAGGCAAATATACCTGATCTCGGCCAAATCCACACCACTATTACGTGACGAGGCGGTCCATGCAATAATAAACCCAACAAAGGTCGGGATCGAATCCAAAGGGAGTTAACAAATGGGATTTGGTGTATATCTAAGTTGATTGCAAGTTTAAACTCTAATTACACTTCCACAAACTTGGTTGGTATTCTACTTTTATTTTACTCTATTGATTGCAATTAATAAATCTAAGGACAATATATTTGGTTTTGGGTTTTTCAAATGATTAAAGGGACTAGGGTCGTGAGTTCCACCTAGGTGGTTACCTGACATGTTGTAAATTCTAGCGCAAGCTTGATTAGTTAGGGTTGTAATATAGCTATCACACCCGCGTACTCACTCTATACCTTAGTTTGAGTGATTTTGCCCAATTTGGCTTTCTCAAATCCAAATGGGTATTTCCACAAAACAAGTGATATTATGTCAAGTCGGGTGTTACTATCTCTAGGTTTAACCGTTAAATTGGGGCTATCAATTTCTTGAGTTCACCCCAATTCTCTGTTAACCACGTTTTTCTAAACTTAATCCCTTTTTCTCAAGTAGAGACTAAGTCATTAAGCCATGAATCAATGTTTTCAACTATTATTCTTGAGTTCTAGCAAGAACTAGGCTAAATATCACTAACCCAATCACAAAAAAACCCTAAATCAAACACCCATTAAATACCCATACTAAGGTTGGGTCACGACCCAAGCTCAAGAAATAGCTACTTGTGAAAATTGCAGAAATTAAAGAAGAATTGAAGATAGAATCCATAATATTAGATTATGGGATGAAAATCTAGTGTTTAGAGACAAATCTAGTACAAACTTGCCAAAAGCAGTAAGTAAAAATGAAACAGGTGCTCCTCTAAAACATAACCTAAAAATGACAAAAATTCCTATTTATACTAAGCTGGAAATATCTGACAAAAATGCCCCTGTGGAGGTTGTGCGACCGCATAATTCTGAGTGCGGCCTCACAATTGCTTATTCGGTCGCATAATTATGCTGCGGTCCGCATTCCTTGAACTTGAGCACTGGCTTTTGCTGGACTCTTGCAGACCACACAATTCTGAGTGCGGCAGCGCCCTTGATTATGCGGACACATAAATATGATGCGGTCTTCACTTCTTAACTTTGGCCTTGAACCCAACTCTCTTACTCTTCACTCCTGCGAACCGCACAATAGTGGGTGCGACCGCACTTGAAATCCTGCATCCACACAGTTTTGGTGTGGTACACACTTCTTCAGCTTGCCCAAATATAAAATCTCTGAATCTCGTCTATTACGGTCCGCATAATAGTGAGTGCAACTGCACATAGACTTCTACGGAGACACAATATTTGTGCGGTCCGCTCCTCTTCACTTGCCCAAATTTCAGTATGTGAACCTTTCTTCTGCGGCCGCACTAAAATTATGCGGTCCGCACAGTTGCCCTTTTTGCCCTGTATTGGTTCTTGTTCACTTTTGACTCTTATATGAGTTGAGTTTGATTCCTTTAGCGCATATTGCAACACTCTTGTATAAAAACACATTTTATTAGTATTCGGGAATACCTTTAAGCAATTTTGACCTAAAACACAAGTAAAAGAGAGCAAATAAGCGGTCAAAATCCCTACTTATCAACTCCCCCAAACTTAAGCTTTTGCTTGTCCTCAAGAAATTAATCCAATTCCCATCTCCACCAGAAAAAGGGATCTTTCAGCTGGCCTAAGGTGAATCAATCACGCATCAATTGCGACTAACAATTACCCTCAACACAAATGAATTATCAACAAAATAATTTTTTGACTTTTCGAGTACCATAGTTCTAATGTGACAGTAGAGCATCAAGAGTTGACTTAATTCATCAAGGAAGCCTGCTCTTTCACGTAGGTCATTTTGGATCCCAAACTCCTCATCCTATACTCTCCATTAGCAAATCTCAGTTTAGAATATAACACTTGAAGCAAGGAATGTGAAAAAGTTTGCTCATTTTTCTCAAAAGAATGTCACAAGTCCGGTCTAAGTACCATAAGCATGCCCCTTATGTAAATCACCACTAATGTAAGCTCACTCAACTTGAAATCATGTAGGGCTTTTGCCGGATGTAATGAAGGCTTTTGGATCAAGGTAGGACTTGTTGGAATATAATGGTTTCATCTTTCCTTAAGCACTCCATTTTCTCTTTTCGGCTCATACTTTCTCAACTCTTTGAGTCATTTTCTTCTTTCTTGGAGGAATTAGAGAGACATAATGTCACTCTTTCTTGATCATGACATTCATTTTTCTCCTTTTCTATTTACTCCGTGCCTTTTATCATTGTTTTATTTGAATCCCTTCAACTTTCTACCTTATTCACTTTCTTTTCGGAATTTTCCTTTTTTGGCCTTTCTTTCTTTTCTTTGCCTTCCCTTTTATTCATTTCTTTTTCTTATTTGTACCTTTTATCACTTTCAAACTCCTCTTCTCTCTCCCAAACTTATGATTTTGCCAATTGTTTTTCAAGAATGCTAAGGAAAGATCGGGTGCCAAGAGAGGGTCATTACAAAATAGATAAAGTCTTGTAACGTGGTCATTGAAAGAAAAAGGGATTCGACTCAAAGGGGTTTACTAGGGATATAACATTGGTAGGATATGGAAGTTTACGAGTTTTAAATTGGATAAAGGAGAGCCTACAATCATTTCTCAAGTCAAGCTAGACTTAGAATTTCGCCTAGATAAACATTCGGGGCAAGTTCTAGACTTATTGTCACGGGAACTTGGACTTGCAATTCAACACCTCACCTCTCAAGCGGCTAGATTGCTAAAGAGAACAGAGTCGAGGGCCCACAACAACCCTAGCAATGATTGAGAATCACAAATGGCTCAACTGAACCACTCGATGATTGTTTAAGTCAACACAATAGTCCAAAGGTCACAACTAGAGCTATTTTATGCCAACAACTTTGTTTTTAACCATAAGGTCGGAGGTAAATGTGTTATTACCAAGTGAAGTCTGCTTGAGACACTTTTATCATTACTACTATATTTGCAAAAACATAAAAGAAAACGAACTCAATCCCTTAAGAAGGTTGTCAAGCCATCCATTGTTGGGAAGAGCCACTCGATTCACACAACATCCACCTTTGGAAAGAACCGTGGCATTAAAAAAACCAAAAACTTATTGTTCACACAAAACGTAAAAAGAAGCTACTAAAGTAAATAAGAAGTTATGCTACTAAGGAAAACAAACTAAATAAGTTATGAAGTAAACTACAGAAAGTAAACTGAATATACAAAATGAAGTAAAACAAATATATACATAAGGGAAATGAATATATATATCAAATGGGGAGAATATATACATACCAAAGGGAAAATAAAGATAAAGGACAAATAGTGTAATAGTTATTACATGCCAAATGTCAATGTCAATCAAATATACCATCCCCTAAATGAAAATAAGCATTGTCCTCAATGCTAATAATAAATAAGAACATGGAAAGGGTAGAGAGTGAAGAAAAAATCCTTATGTGGTCTCAGTCTGCATGGGGTCCTCAACACCCTTTGTCTCCTCTAACTGTATCTCATCATCTCCTGGTTGAGGGATGGCTGAGGGACAACTGGGTTGCCGAGAATCTGTATCATCTCTTCAGCAGTGTGTGTAGTCGCATCCGGCTCCTCAGACTGGCTGGTTACTATCTGTGATGTCTCTGGTACTGCTGTTGGTGCTGCCGGGAATGATTGCTCCAAGAGCAGGTCCAATGGAAGATTTTCGGCAGATGCAATCTTTTCAACCTCTTTGCGCAGCGTCTCCACCGACTCCTTTGATGCCCGAGTCTTCCGCATCTTCTTGACCTGTTTTCCCAAATCCTTGAGGACCTTCCCATGCATTGCTAGAGTCTCTATGATGACCTTCTGGTTGTCGAGAATTTTCTTTTATGTTTCCTCAACTGACGGAGGTACCTGAGGCTCTGTTGGGGCTGAGGACTATGCTGCAACATCACTGGATATGGCAGTCAACTTTGTAGTAGCTGTTTGCATCCAGGTATTAAAACTCGCCAATTTTTGGGAGACACTTAGCACGGTCTGAGTCTAAGTAGATGAGGTCGGCACTAATAGTCTAGCAGAAGTAGGCGGTCCAAAAGATGAAGATGGCATGGTTGTTGTGCCGGTAAAAGTACCGGCTGATGTGGTAGGCTCGACAACTGAATTAGTAACCACTACCACTGGCTCTTCAGACTGACCAGTGGAGGTAGTTACTTTACCCTTGAACTTAGGGTGTCAACTATCTGGAGGTGGTACTACGAAAAGGGCTTCTTTGCCTTCACCTCGACATCATAATGTCTCGAGTCCACCCCTTGATCCTTGAAGTACTCTGTGAGGAAGTTAGGGTAGGGATATGGCCTCTCCCCCTTCTTGACCACTAAGGTAATGTTGTAAGACATCATGGATCCCATATTTATAGGATATCCGGCCATAATGGATGCCACTAAAACTGCACGGGGAATTGGGAGGATGTTTTCATTGAGGCATGATGAAGGAAGCTGCACACGATTGTCTGCCACCCTTTTGCTTCAAATTTTTGGGTGGCTCAAACTATTTGAACCCCTTATGAAATCCATGGAGATGTTGTCACTCGGATTGCCAGAATCTTAGCTAGCCACGGGCGAATTACATCACCATAACTAGCTTTTCCAAATATTGCACCGCTTTACTTCTTCAAATCCCACATATTGGTTCAGTGCACAGGAGTCAAAGCAAATTTTAAAATTCCGGACTTTCATCACCTTGGTACCCTTTTTTATGTGAGCAACGTTGGCATAGAATTCTCTGACCAGGTGCTCAATTGCATCTAGCATGCTGGTGGTGAACCATTTCCATCCTTTGCACTTTTGGAATTGTTTGAGGACATTGGGGTTTTGCTTGTTCAAATCTTTCATCAAGAATTGTCGCTCAAGAGTGAGTGACCTTTGCGACTACCATTCTCTGAATTTGGCAAAGGTGTAGGCATTGACAAATCTGTCTTCCCATAGCTCTGGCCTCCTTGACCTTTCTAAACCTCCCACTGTAGTATCACCCTTTCTCCCATTGTCTGGGACCTCATCATCATCATCCACATTAATATGATTAGCTGGAGCATGTGGGGGAGAGGGCTCATAGGCTTGACTACCCTCCTCCGAACCTTCAGAAGAACTGGAAGAAGATGTTGTTTCATTTAAAATGTGGAGTCTCCCTCGGAATTGTTGTGATTAGGCTTCCGGTTGTGCATGCAAGAAGTTACCCTTAGAAGCTTCCCCGGATGGGAGGTACTCACTGGTGTATGAAGGTTCAGGATGTCTATTAGCTATAGTTTTCTTGTTTATGACCTTCTGAGCTGAGAATGGTATGTTGGTTTTGCCTCGACCCCGACCTCGGGAGGGTTCTGCCCTCCCTTTCGATGTATCTCCTCTACCACATGAGAGAACCATTGTCTGAAACACATATGTAGTAGAAATCAGTTAGAATTTGAGCTCATAATGTATATAAAAGCAGGATTGAAAGTGTAGTACACAGTCTCAGAAAAAGGGTAGTGCGGACCGCACATAAGTGAGTGCGGCCACAGACTGCCCAGTGCGGATGACACAAATTTGAATGCGGCTACATAGCCCCAGGTTCACACTACTAGGGTCTCTGATATTGCCTCAGTGCGGACCGCATATTAATGAGTGTGGTCGCACAAACCCATTGCGGACCGCACAATTTTTAATGCGGCTGCACAAACCCAGATTCAGACTACTGGGGTTTCTGAAGTTTCATCGGTGCGGACCATACAAAAATGAGTGCAGACGCACAAGTTCATTGCGGACCGCACAATTTTGAGCGTGGCTGCACAAGTTCATTTATCAAAATTTCCCTAACTTAGGTAACTTCGGGCCGCACAAAAATGTGTGTTGCCGTATACCCTCTAGTGCGGACCGCACAAAAGTGTGTGTGGCCATATAATTTGAATAACACATGCTTTGACTTACAAATACTACAATATTTTCCACTAATTTAGACATGGCTCTAGCGATTAAGCATGCTTAGCTACTTACTAGGCCCTATTTAACATTTTAGACACTACCCATATGATGCTAAGAAAGATTGACCATCTTTTCATATTATTAGGCATGCACTTAACCCTAGCTTAAAAAAACTAAAACAAATAAAAAAGAAAAGGGAGAATCTAAAACGCTGAAATTAACATACCAGTAATGAAGATGTAGATGGGATTCAACACTTGATGAAATGGGGGAAGAATGAGAACAAAGGGGATATGCATTGTGCTAGGTTTGTTTCAGAGGTCAATGTTTGTAAAGTGTAAAAAGCTGAGAAAGGTCTTCTTTTATTCTTTGACTCGTCTGGCCCATAACTTACCTAAGTGCGGCCGCACAATTTTGAGTGCGATCTGCACTCCTTACCTGTTTCCTTGAAGTGGTGGTGCGGTCCGCACAATAATGACTACGGTCCGCACAATTTTGTGTGCGGCCGCAAATCATTAAGGAATTTTGTCAGGCCAAACTTCAGAGACCTTGCATTTTTCATCTCCCAGTTGTGCGACCGCACACAGAATTGTACGGCCGCAATGTGATGGTCGGTCCGCACTCCTGCAACATTTAGCCAATTTTTTCCCTCGGAGTTCCTACAATGCACACCCATATTCCTGCATACACTTCACCACCATTTAGCACAAAACAATGCAAAGAAGCACTTGATTTAATGTCGCGGCACGACACATATTACCATCAATCCCTTGCAATGGAGAAATGCCACAACGTGGCCATCATCAACCTTGCCAAGATAGTGCTTCACCCGGTGTTACATTTACAACTTCAAAAAGTCCACTCCACTTTGATTTCAGCTTTCCCAGAAACATCCGCAACCGAGAGTTTAACAAAAGCAGAAGAACACCTTCTTTGATTTCTTTGTTCCGAATATACTTATCATGGAGGTACTTCATCTTGTCCTTATACAAGGATGAACTAAAGTAAGCATGGAACCAGAAATCATCAATTTCATTCAATTGCTCCACCCTAAAATTTGCAGCTACATCCCACTCAAGGTTCAGCTTCTTCAACGCCCACAAAACCTTATGCTCTAGTTCCACCGGAACGTGACAAGCTTTCCCGCACAACAAACGATATGGAGACATGCCAATTGGTGTTTTGTAAGTTTTTCTATAAGCCCAAAGATCATCGTCAAGTTTCTTCGACCAATCAGTCTGATTTGCATTAAAAGTCTTTGATAGAATACTGTTGATCTCCCGATTGGAGACTTCAACCTGTCCACTTGTTTGAGGATGATAGGGGGTCGACACTTTGTGAGTGAAACCACACTTGGAGAGTAAAGTATCAAAGGCTTTGTTGCAAAAGTGCGATCCCCCATCACTAATGATGGCCCTTGGATACCAAACCTTATGAATATGTTTTTCTTCAAGAAAGCTACCACACCCCGAGCTTCATTTTTGGGCAAAGCCACAGCTTCAACCCATTTGGACATGTAATCCAACACTACCAAAATATAGGTGTTCCCACATGATCTCACAAATGGACCCATATAATCGATTCCCCACACACCGAAATATCAATCTCTAGGATGGTGGTGAGAGGCATCTCATTTTTCTTGGAGATCCCACCGGTCCTTTGGCATTCATCACAACGCTTAACGAGCTCGCTAGCATCCTTGAAAAGGGTAGGCCAATAGAATCCATAGCTTAGCACCATTCTAGCAGTTCTCGCTCCACCGTGGTGACCATCATATGGCGAAGAGCGGCAAGCTTCAAAAATATCCAATTGTTCTTCTTCTGGTACACATCTTCGGATAACACCATCAGTGCAAATTTTGAAGATATATGGCTCATCCCAATAGTAGTCTAGGCAGTCCCGTTTGAGCTTCTTCCTTTGTTTTGAAGAGAACTCATCTAGAAAAATGCCACTCATAAGATAGTTGGCCATATCGGCGAACCATGGCATCTTGGTCATAGAAATGGAAAGGATTTGTTCATCCGAAAATGAATCATTGACCTCAAGGCCATCATGTGGCCTCCCCTCCTCCTCCAACCGGGACAAGTGGTCCGCCACTTTGTTTTCACTCCCCTTGCGATCTTGGATTTCAAGATCAAATTCTTGTAGAAGAAGTACCCACCGCATCAATCTTGCCTTAGAGTCTTTCTTGCTCATCAAATAACGAAGTGCCGCATGATCGGTGTGAACAATTACCTTTGTACGCATTAGGTACGGGCGAAACTTTTCCGTAGAAAAGACAATGGATAAGAGTTCTTTCTCGGTCACCGTATAGTTAACTTGGCCTCGTTCATGGTCTTACTAGCATTGTAGACTGAATGGAGTATTTTGTTAATTCATTGCCCCAATACCGCTCCAACCGCCACATCGCTTGTATCACACATGAGCTCAAATGGTAAGCTCCCATTTGACATGGTAATAACAGGAGTGCTAGTCAACTTATACTTGAGTATTTCAAATGCCTTCATACAGTCTTCATTGAAAATTAACTTGGCATCTTTCTCCAAGAGTTTGCACAAGGGGTTCACCACCTTAGAAAAATCCTTTATAAACCAACGATAGAACCCCCCGTGACCTAGAAAGCTCCTCATTTCCTTGAAAGAAGTAGGGGGAGGGAGTTTGGATATCACTTTAATTTTTGCTTTATCAACCTCAATACCATTTTTGGAAATCTTGTGGTCGAGGACAATACCCTCCTCGACCATAAAGTGATACTTCTCCCAATTTAGCACCAAGTTAGTTTCCTCGCAACGTGTCAATACCTTATCCAGGTTATCCAAGAACTCTTCAAAAGAATCCCCGTGACAGAGAAATCATTCTTGAAAATCTCGAGAAAGTCCTCCAACATATCGGTGAAGATGGCCATCTACACCGTTAGAAAGTTGCAGGTGCATTGCATAAACCGAATGGCATCCGCGAGAATGCAAAAGTGTCATACAGACAAGTGAAAGTGGTCTTCTCTTGGTCTTTCAGTGCAATAAGAATCTAGTTATATCCGGAATATCCATCCAAGAAGCAATAATAAGCACGTCTGGCTAACCTATCCAACATTTGATCGAGAAATAGAAGCAGAAAATGGTCTTTGCGAGTATCTTTTTTGAGCTTCCTATAATCCATACACACTCTCCACTCGGTGACAGTTATTGTGGGGATCAATTAATTTTTGTCACTTGTTATCACAGTCATGCCCCCTTTCTTTGGAACACATTACACCGGTGAGGTCCACGAACTATCGGAAATGGGGTAGACAAACCCAACATCTAACCACTTGATGTTGTCTTTCTTTACTACCTCTTGCATGGCTTCATTCAATCTTCTTTGATGTTCCACGGAGGGTTTGGCATCCTCCTATAATATTATTTGTACATGCAAAAGGCGGGGCTTATACCCCGAAAATCCGCCAATGTCCAACTTATTGCTTTCATCCTCTTTTGGAGCACCGCAAGGGTTGAATCTACCTGCATGTTAGTTAAGCACGAGGAAAGAATAACAGGTAAAGTGGAACAAGGTCCTAGAAACTCATACCTGAGGTGTGAAGGAAAGGACTTTAACTCCAATGTAGGAGGCTCCTCAATTGAGGTCTTTGTTGGTGGAGTCTTTCAGTTTTCAAGGTCCAAAGAAAGTTTTCGGGGTCAATAAATATATGATCCCATTCCTTGCAAAGCATTGACACATTTTACAAAGTCTTCCTTCTCATCCTCATCATGATTAAATAACACACCTTCCAAGGTATCTTCAACATTTATCACAACACTTTTGTCATCAACAATTACTAAGATCCACGAACGAAAACACTTCGTTGCTATTAGGCTGCCTCACTGATTTACAAACATGGAACACCACTTTTTCATCGCCCACCCAGAAGGTGAGCTCACCAGCTTCCACATCAACTAAATCTTTCGTTGTAGCAAGGAAAGGTCTCCCCAAAATGATTGGCACCTCGTAGTCAACCTCTTGTCAAGTATCACAAAATCTGAGGGAAGGATGAACTTGTCGACCCGAACTAACACATAATCAATTATCCCCAATGGCCTCTTCATTGTCCGGTCCGCCATTTGAGACCTCATGGATGTGATTCTTGGTTGCCCAATCCCCAATGTTTTGAATATAGAATATGTCATCAAGTTAATGCTTGCCCCTAAATTACATAAAACTTTGGCGAAATCAACACTCCCTGTCACTCCCCTTTTTTCCTTTCACGGAGTCCGAGTTTCTACATTCTTAGGACAAGTCATTTCCTTTTGTCAAAGGGGTATGGAAATTGAAGAGTCTTCACCTAACGAATTTAAGGTGCTTTAAGGCACCTAATGCAAAGAACTCATGAGACAGGTTTACATTACTAGAGATTGGGAAAGGGCTCAAAATTACCTTGAGGGGAAGGTGTTAGGCACCCCTTGAGGTCCAAAAGGGTGGGTCCCGGCCAAACACATTTTGTGAATTAGTCATTAAGGAAATAAAGCGATTTAAACACATAAGGATTAAAAAAACAGGCATAAAGGGGTCCTAGGTTTATTAGCCCATAGGACCACTTCTGTGCACTACCTGGTAAGCTTTCCTCAATTAGAGGTGTTACGCGTGGCGTTAGCGCACAGGTCATCATATCCTTTACTACCCAATTACCCTTCCCTTAATGGTTATATAAGCGATTTTAATTAAACGTACTTTATGTGTGCATTACTCGTCCCATACCTACGTTCCTGGAGGTGTTTAGGACTTCGAGTTAAGGTGGATCTAGACTCTCCTAAGGTTATTAAAAGGGAGAAAATCTAAGCGACAAACAAAACAAATAGTATTTTCATATAAAGAAATAATCAAAGGCTCACATTTACCTCCACAAATAAGCATGCAATTGCACGTCTCAAGCAACATTATTTCAAATACTTAAAAGTCCTATAACATGATATATTGGTGATCATAGAGCAGAATATATGCATTATTTTATTAAAAGGGGGTGTGTGGAGACCTAATCAGTTTGCCTACTGATTTTAGGGTTGCTGAATTTGGGCAGTTCAGAAACAGTTAAACAAAGCACAGTTTTACAATTGCAAGATTTTAGTTGTCCTACAGGCTTGCCTAGGCGTGGATCAGAGATGTCCTATGAACATGATTTATAATGGCTAATCAGAGATGTAATAAACCAACAAACGATTTTAAGCAGGCAGTTTGGTTCATTATGTCCTATAGGCATGCTATCTAGGTGCTGAAACATAATCATAAACATCACAAAACTGATTTTATATATTTATGTCTATAAGCATGATATTTAGGTGTTGGGACTGCTTTTATACTTATTCTTATAGACGCAGTTTCTACTGAAGAAACTGACTTTATACGATCTATATGTAGGCATAGTATTTATGGCGAGTGCAAATAAAGTCCTAAAATATAGTTTTTAATGCACACGGGAGAATTTTATGAACATGATTATTAGGCAGAATTAATAACAACCCAGTGACAGGATTTCTAAGCATACATGAGTATGCAGAACTTTATAAAGCAGAAGTTTAGAACAAATGATATGATGCAACTATAAACATGGTTTCTAGTGCACAAAACAATCCTATAAGCATGCTTTCTAATGCATGTATAAGCACAACAATCCTAGGATAATGATTTTTACCCGATTTCCCCACAAAATATATAAAAGTCCCTCCCATTTTACTAATATCCCCGATATATGTTTTACAAGAACTATTATTACAGACCATATGATAAATGAATTATAGAATAAATAATGATATACCATAGGGAGACAGGATAGGCCCAAAGTAAACCTGGAAGACCAGGCCTTCAACAAAGTATGAAGTACCCAACATCTCATAGTGTCCAAGAGGGTATCCTGGTGCGTCAAAGTTCCCAAGTGCCTAAGGGGACCTCGGGAAATGCTCACAACAAGACTCCTTTTAAAGAGAACAGTTTTTTGTACAGTAAGGAAGGGCCAGCCCCAGTGTGTCAGAGTTCTGAGGAGTCTCATAGACTCCTAGGCAGTGCTCACACTTGAGGGGTAGGATCCTAGATATTCTAAGAGTAGGAGTGGAAGATAGTTCTTGAAAGAGAAGCAATAGTTTTAAGAAAACAGTTCAGAGGTGAAACAAATCAGAAAAGAAAATAATTCAGAGGTGAAAATAGTTTAGAAGTGAAAACATCCTAGAAGTGAAAACAACTTAGAAACATTCTGAAAACAAAGGTTCAACAAACCAACAACAAATAGAACATAATCAAAAAGTATCAAAGCAAAGGCTCACATTACCCAGATTCAACTTAGTTTATTAGTTAACCCTAGGTGAGCATATAACATGTTGCGAACAAATAATTACACAGAGAGGGGAGCAGGGGTTGGGAACGTAGGAATCTTGAATCAAGAGCACATAGAAACAAGGTTAAAGGAAAGCATGCTAGTTAACAGGGACATAAAGCAGGCATGGGTATATTAACATTCATAACATTCACCAGGACATACTGATTTAGGGTCTTAAACAAGAAACACCTAAGTCTAACAGCCATACCTAATGCTAGAAGTAATTATACTGACTAGAAGTAATAGACATGAAAACATAGAGATGTAATGCAGAAGTAGTCATGCTAATCAATTCATACAGAGGACAGGGATTTAACTACATAAAAGTGGTCATACCAATTGAAGTCAATTAGACATGGAAAATAAGAGGCTTAGACTCAAGAGTGAACATGCAGGTTTAAAGCAATAAACAGGAAAGATTGAAACTTGAACAGAAGTACACATGCTGGTTCAAGCAATAAACATGAAAGATTGAAACCTAAACACAGAAGTAAACATGTTGGTTTAAAGCAATAAACATGAGAGATTGAAACTTGAATAGAAGTACATATGCTGGTTAAAGCAATAAACATGAAAGATTGAAACCTAAACACAGAAGTATACATGTTGGTTAAAGCAATAAACAGGAAAGATTGAAACCTAAACACATAAGTAAACATGTTGGTTTAATGCGATAAAAAGGAGAGATTTAAACTTAAACAGAAGTAAACATGCTGATTAAGGTGATAAATAGGAGAGAGACAGAGTTAAACACAGTAGTAGACATGCTAATTCAAATACAGAAGAGGCATGGATTAAACAGAGGTAAAGTAACAGATGAAAGAGCACGTATGTTCAAGCTTCATAGTATAATAAACGACAAAAGGAATAGAAACATACCAGTTAAATGAAGCAAACAGAAGGTGAAAGTATGAATGATTCAGTGGTCTAGCCTTTGCTTTCATCCGTCTAGACAATACAGTAAACACAAGTAGCTAGAAGATGAGAGAAAAGTTTATGTGTGAGTGTGTTTTTTGAACTTATGTTCGTGTTTGAAGAATTAGAATAAGAGTGTATATATAGCACTTAGGGAGGTAAAACAAATAAGGTAAAAATAATTTGGAGTTCATAAATAAGGCAAGTAAATATAATCAATCAGTTAATTGGGGCTAAACCCAACTAATTTGCACAAACAGAATCCGGGAAGGTCACAGTAGCACGAGGAGAATCAATTACTAGCCCTGATTAGGACTCAAATAAGGTAAACAAATAACGTATTGACCATAAATTAACTAATTAGTCGGAATAAGGCAAATAATACCAATTAAAGGTCACAAATAAGGAAATCAAGTAAAAATCCCATAAAATACTGATTTTAACAGGAAAAATTTATTCGAATCCCTAATAGAAATCAATCAATATATTGGGGTTGATAGAAGTAAACAAATAATGGAAGAACATTGAAGAAATCAATGTAATAACAGAACAAGACCTAAGGTTTAAGCATGTACACGGAAATCAACCAAACAAGTAAAGAAATAATTAGATTAAACACTTGAAAGTTAGAAACCCCTTTTGAAGAAACTTAGGATGAAACCTAATTTCCGAAAAAGTAAATAGAATCGAAATAGTTAACCAAAATAGAAGATCTTTGAGGGAAAGTGCCAAATAACACTCGAATCGTTTCAGATCTACAAAGATCTGAACAAACCCAAGTAGTCGTAGAACAAGGGTTTTTTCAAAAACAATATAGATGAAAGAAACTCGGTCAAAAGCCATAGATTCGAAATAAAAATAGGAGGAAATCAATACTTACGAACGAGAATGCCCATAGACAGGCCTGTAAACAAGTTTAAGACAAGAACAAAGTTAAATCTCCTTGGGATTCTTTTTAGGAATCCATGTAATCAAACAACCAGAAGGTGTAGAAGGCAAGTAATGGCCGAAAAATACACAGAAACTCCAAAGACGGGAGTTTTTTGCCGGTGACGACGATTAGGATTTAGTGAGTGTTTGAGAGAGAAGGAAATGATTAGGGAGAGCAGTGACGACAAAAGATGGGGATTGGGGGTTAGGGTTAGCCGTTTTAGAATTAAAATGGTAAGACATAACGTGGACCATTGATCTTAGAGATCAACGACCACGATTAGGCGAGATCTTTTGGGTCGGGTAGGCACAGATTTGAGCTTGGGGTTTTGGGATGGTATTTTTGAGGGTTTGGGTTGGTATGAAGGGTTAGGTCCGAAAATTAAAAGGAATTAAAAGGGCTATTTGTTAAATACCTAATTAATTAATAAAATATTTTTTAAAATAATTAACAGATTATAAAAAATAATTTTCATGCATAAAATTGTTTTAAAGCAATTACTCAATATTTTAACAAAAAGTTATTTTCTGGTAAAATAATGTAATAATGCATACATGGGCTATAATTGCAAAGTTATTGCAATTATAACCCAAAAATATAAATATGGCTATTTGTGAAATAATTAGGCTTAGTATAAATTTAAATTGTAGAATTAAGTCATAAAATTGTTATAAAATTATTTATGATGCAATTAGTAATTATTTACATAATAAAATATTGGGATATATCAATTGAAAATCCTTAAAAATGCATAAATTACGGTAAAATATTAATTGATGCGTTTTGGAGGTATATATGCATTTTGAAAATATTATAGGGAAATATTGGGTATCAACACTCCCAAGTTTGAGATAGTAGGAAGGAACTGGAGTAGGATTGCTCCTATTGGGGTAACAGTTGCTCGTCGGGTTATCTGCAAGTAAAAGACGCACTACAAGCATATATCTTCGCATAAATTTAAATGTGATGCAAATTCCTTTCAGACCATGAAAATCATCTTTAGACAGTTGAAGATGACGTCCTTAGACCATGATGTCCTGGGCCATGAGTTGTTCATTGAAGGATTCGCAGGCCATGAGATGATGTTCTCGGGCCATGAAAATGGTGCCTCTGAACCATGACACATTTGAATAATGATATGCAAGTTTGAGAGATCCTCAGGCCATGACATGGTGTCTTCCGGTTATGAGGATGATGTCTTTAGACTATGACGCCTTCGGACAAGTTGGCGATATTTCAGCCCATGAAATGCAAAGACATGATGCTAGAAGCAACAAGACAAGGCTTAGTCTTGTAGTAAGTTGAGGGTCGAGCTTAGCCCGAAAGAAGAGAATAAATAAATAGTGCAAGGGAGACAGAGATTAGTCTCGTGAAGGGTTCGGGACAGGGCTTAGTCCTATGCAAATTGAAGGCAATGCTTAGCCTTATGAAAATATGGAGGCAGGGCTTAGCCACATGCAGGATTTGGGACAGGGCTTAGTCCCATGCAAGGTTTGGGACAAGGCTTAGTCCAATGCAAATTGAAGGCAAAGCTTAGACTTATGCACATACAGAGGCAGAGCTTAGTCTCATACAGAAATTTGGGACAGGGCTTAGTCCCATACAAATTGAAGGCAGAGCTTAGCCTTATGCAGATAGAGAGGCAGGGCTTAGACTCATACAAGATTGAGACAGGGCTTAGTCTCATGCAGAAATTCAGTACAGGGCTTAGTCCCATGCAAATTGAAGGCAGAGCTTAGCCTTATGCGGATAAAGAGGCAGGGCTTAGCCTCATGAAAGATTTAGACAGAGCTTAGTCTCGTGCAAAACAAAATATGGATAGGGCTTATTCCCATGAAAATTGAAGGCATAGCTTAGCCTTATACAGATAGATAGACAGAGCTTAGCCTTACGCAAGATCGATACAGAACTTAGTCTCATGCAGAAATTCAGGACAAGGCTTAGTCCCATGCAAATTGAAGGCAGATCTTAGCCTTATGCAAATATGGAGGCAGGGCTTAGCCTCATGCATGATTTGGGACAGGGCTTAGTCCCATGCAAGGTTTGGGACAGGGAGTAGTCCCATGCAAGTTGAACAAATAGAATATGATAGCAAAGTATTTCTTAGCTGGAAGTGGATTCAGTATTGTTGTTGTTATGAAGGTTGTGATTTCGAGGCGTGCATATTTCTTGTTCCTGCATTCAAAGAAAAAATCGTGAGTTCTATAGAGGGGGGAGGTCAGTTCGTGCCTCTGTCGGCTTGCTTGACTTGCTTCGCTCGGTCAGAAGATTTTGTTCAAATCATTGGGGTGGCATTTGCTAAATAGAGTTTATTTCGAAAGCAAGCAGGCATAGTTCTCAAATATATAGTAAAATAGTTATTAGAAATTTGTTTGATGAACCAGTGACCGTGACACGATCCGGGACATTGTGACTTTTGTTGCTATAGAATTTTGAGGGCCCCCTAGTTAAATGGACAAACATTCATGATTGTTGTATATGTTGTGGGCGGCTGAACTTGCTTTGGAATTTTGAGTGCCCTCCTCAAAATTCTTCCCTAGTTTCTGATTGTGGGTACAATAGAAATTTTATTGAATTATGACTGAACCCACAGGGTTTCCTACCTATCCCCTCTTAAACGGGAATTAGGTCGAGCGTAGTTTAATTTACATCATATGCGGAAAACATAAACAGTTACACATTATATCGCTTGACTGCATCTGAATTGATTGGTTATGGCTAGACTTCTCCGTCCATTTCTGCAAGTATGAGGGCTCCTCCTGTCAATACTCTGTGAACAATGTAAGGACCTTGCCATTTGGGGGTGAATTTCCCTTTGGCTTCATCTTGATGTGGAAAGATTTTCTTCAACAACAGCTGCCCCGATGTGAATTGTCTCAACTTGACTCTTTTGTTGAAGGCTCTGGACATTCTGTTATGATAAAGTTGTCCGTGACATACTGAATTCATCCTTTTTCCGTCTATGAGGGCTAGCTGCTCATAACGGCTCCTTATTCATTCTGCGTCACTAAGCTCAGCTTCTTGTGTGATTCTAAAATAAGGAATCTCCACTTCGGCAAGAATAACAACTTCAGTTCATAAACCAGCAAGTAGGGAGTTGCCCCGGTTGATGTGCGGATTGTGTTACGACATCCCAGTAAAGCGAACGGTAGCTTCTCATGCCATTGTTTGTTATTTTCTACCATATTCCTCAGTATCTTCTTGATGTTCTTGTTGGCGGCTTCTATAGCTCCATTCATTTGAGGTTTGTATGCTGTGGAATTCATGTGCTTTATTTTGGAAGTCTCGCACATGGTTTTCATAAGATCACTGATGATATTGGCATCGTTGTCAGTGATGATGGATTCTAGAACTCCGAACCGACAAACAATCTGATCGCGGACAAAATCCGCAATGACTTTCTTAGTCACTGCTTTGTAATATGTTTCTTCGACCCATTTGGTGAAGTAATCGATGGCTACCAAAATAAATCGATGTCCATTTGAGGCGGTGGGCTATATTGGACCAATGACGTCCATTCCCCAAGCGGCGAATTGTCAAGGTGAGCTGGTTGCATTGAGCTCATTTGGCAGCACTTTTATCATATCTACGTGTACTTGACATTGGTAGCACTTTCGGACATACTGGATGCAATCTGTCTCCATGGTTATCATGAAATAGCCGGCCTTAAGTATCTTCTTGGCCAAGAGAAAACCATTCATATGCGGTCCGCGGATTCTGGCATGTATCTCTTCAAGAAGCTTAGAAGCTTTCTTTGCGTCGACACACCTCAATAGTCCCAAATCTGGAGTTCTTCTATATAGGGTTCCTCCGTTAGGGAAGAAATTGTTGGACAACCTCCGAAGCATGAATTTCTGAGTATGGTTTTCAAGCTCCGAGTATTCTCCTTTTGCCAAATATTCTTTGATGTCGTGGAACCAAGGTTTCCCGTCTGTTTCTTCTTCAACATGAGCACAGTATGTCAGCTGACTATGGATCCCTACTGGGATAGGATCAATGAAGTTCTTGTCTGGATGTTGTATCATTGATGACAAAGTGGCCAATGCATCAGCGAACTCATTCTGAATCCTGGGAACATGCCGAAACTCTATCTTTGTGAACCTTTTCTTCAGTTATAGCACATGCTGAATATATGGAAATATCTTGGAGTTTTTAGTGGCTCATTCTCCTTGTACCTGGTGCACAAGCAAATCTGAATCACCGATTACCAGCAACTCCTGAATATTTTTTTCAATAGTCATGTTGAGTCCAAGTATGCAAGCTTCATACTCCGCCATGTTGTTGGTGCATGGAAATCTGAGTAATGCAGATACCGGATAATGTTGGCCAGTCTCCGATACCAAGACAACTCCAATGCCGACTATTTTGAAGTTTGTCGCTCCGTCAAATAACATTCTCCAACCTTCGTAGGACTCAGCAATGTCTTTTCCTATGAATAGTAACATCGAGGAAATACGTTTTCAGGGTTTGTATTCTCCTCCCACAGGGTTTTCCGCAAGATGATCTGCCAGTGTCTATCCCTTGACTTCTTTCTGAGTTACATAAACAATGTCGAATTCACTCAACAGGATTTTCCACTTTGCAAGCTTCCCAGTGGGCATGGGTTTCTGAAAGATATACTTCAAAGGATCCATCCTTGATATGAGGTATATTGTATAAGCATAGAAGTAATGCCTCAGCTTCTCATCTATCCAGGTCAGAGCGCAACAGCTACGTTCCAGCAGAGAGTACCGCGCTTCATACGGAGTGAACTTCTTACTAAGGTAATAAATAGCTTGTTATTTTCTCCATGTTTCTTCATGCTTCCCCAGAACGCAACCGAAAGCTCCATCTAGTACCGCAAGGTAGAGTAGCAATGGTCTGTCTGGCTCTGGCGGGACCAAGAGTGGTGGTGTTGATAGTTACTCCTTGATCTTGTCAAAATCTCTTTAACAATCATCGGTCAAACTAGTCGCAGATCCTTCTTCAACATATTGAAAATTGGCTCACATATAACTGTGGACTAGGCTATGAAACGACTAATGTAGTTTAGCCGTCCTGAAAAACTCATTACATCCTTTTTACTCTTTGGCGGTGGTAGCTCTTGGATGTCTTTTACTTTTGACGGATCCAATTCTATCCCTCGGAGGTTGACGATGAATCCCAATAGTTTTCCGGCAGGAACCCCGAATGCACATTTGCGGGGGTATAACTTCAAGTTGTACTTCTGCAATCTGTCGAAGAATTTTCTCAAGTCCTCTATATGTTCCGTGGCCTTCTTGGATTTAATGATGACATCGTCCACATACACCTCGATCTCCTTATGTATCATGTCATGAAAGATGGTAGTCATGGCCCTCATGTAGGTGGCCCCAGCATTCTTTAGGCCGAACAACATTATCTTGTAACAGTACACCCCTCAAGGTGTAATGAAAGTCGTTATCTCAGCGTTTTACTCGTCCATCCAAATCTGATGATAACTGGGGAAACAATCTACAAAGGACTGGAGTTCATGCTTGGCACAATTGTCGATTAAGATGTGTATGTTTGGAAGCGGGAAGTCATCCTTTGGGCTGGCTCTATTGAGATCCCGATAATCGACACAAACTCTGACCTTCCCATCCTTCTCCAGAACCGGCATAATGTTGGCTATCCAAGTTGGGTATTCAACCACCCTGAGGACCTTGTCCTTCATTTTCTTGGTAACCTCCTCTTTGATTTTCAGACTCATATCAGGCTTGAATTTCCTGAGTTTCTGCTTCACTAGCGGACACATTGGGTTTGTGGGCTACTTATGAGCCACAATAGATGTACTTAACCCGATCATATCATCGTATGACCATGCAAAGATGTCCTCATACTCTTTCAAGAACAGAGTGTGTTCTTCTTTTTCTGATGGCGACAAGTGGATGCTGATGCGGGTCTCCTTGACAGTTTCAGAATCTCCCAAGTTGATTATTTTGGTCTCGTCCAAGTTGGACTTAGGCTTGTTCTCAAAGTCCTCTACTTCTCTTACAATTTTCTCAGGTATGACATCCTCTTCTTCTTAATCACGATCCTTTTGTTTCTTTGCCTCATTACATGTCACAGTTGCCGATTAATCGAGATAGGAAATATTAATGTTGTATAGATAAAAATATGAGAGAAAAGTGGTACTAGTAAACATTAATTCATTGAAAGTGTCAACCAAATGTGATTTTCAATAATTAAAAAAACGTTTTGGAATATTGGAAATATTATTTAAAACAAAATGCAAAAGGGGAAATCATCATTTTTTCGGAAAGTAAAATAAATAATGTTGTTCAGTCTTGCAACCCCGAGATGCGTCGGGATCTAGATGGTCTGACAGTCCAGTTTTTGAGGAATGATCCTCTCTCCACAACTCGTATAGTAGGGCCTTCCTCCTCCTTATCCTCAACAATCATGCCATAGTCCATATCATCGTCCTCCAGGAATAGGTTCCTCAAGGCGGCCAATGCTTCTTCCTCCTCTGATCCCCATTTGATGTCGGTCTGCTGGAAAGTCTGACTCAAGTGCGCTATAGGCTGCTCAAGTGGATAGTACGGACCACGCCATGGTGGTGACCAGTCTTGATACTCTTGTCAGGTGTATTGATATCCCAGTCCAAAAGTGGTACCATGGCGCTTTAGCTGTATTGGCTTGGAGATGACCTGAAGATTTTTACCAAGACCCTTGCCAAGATCATACCCTATCTAGTTCATCATGCTTTCTATCTTGCTATCCCACCACTTATCTTTGACGATCGCGTTGACCCCCTCGATATTATGGTAAGTCTCTCCACCTAGCCTTCTTCTAGTTTCAACCACCAGGATGGTCTGACGGGTGTAAATGAGGTTGCTCCCATCTCCATGGATAATTACTTCTTGGTGGTTCCACTCGAACTTCAGTGCCTGATGCAAGGTTGACGCAACATCCCCAGCGTCATGTATCGAGGGTCGTCTCAACAATAGATTGTATGATGCATTATGTCCAGTACATGGAACTTGACATCAAACAAGGTAGGCCCCATCTGTAGACAAAGATTGATCTCTCGAATGGTAGCTCTCTGAGACCCGTCAAATGCTTTCACATTCATAGTCCCTTCTCGTATTTCATACAGGCCTTTGCCCAACCTCTTCAGTGTTGTCAATGGGCAAACAGTGAGACTGGATCCCCATCAATTAGAACTCTGGCAATGAAATTGTCTGGCATTACACTGTAATGTGCAGTGCCCTGTTATGATTTAACCCCTTGAGTGGCAACTCGTCCTCGTGGAAGGTGATTTTGTGGCTTTCTAGCACCTGTCCCACCATATTGGCCATTTCTCCGCCAGTGATGTTGTTAGGTACATATGCTTCACTCAACACCTTCAAGAGAGCATTCATGTGCGCTTCTGAATTCTGTAGCAGCGACAAGATAGATATCTGAGAAAGAGTCTTGTTCAAATGATCGATGACTGAATACTCCCTCGCATGTACTTTCCTCCAAAGGTCATATAGGCTTGTTTGAATGACAGGTGGTCTATTAGAGGCCCACTTTCTGGATTCTCCCAAATGCTCTGGCGTATAGACTCTTCCTGTTATGCTCATTCCTTGTGCAGCGCCGGATTCTTCCATTTTGGTCTTTCCATTTCTTCTTGCTTCGGGTACATAATCCCAAGGTACAGTATTGATGTTGAAAGACGGTGCGGTTGATACTGTAACTGTAAATGGTGTGGCTACTTCCACCTCGAATGGAAAAGGTGCAGCTGCGGGGGGTGCCATCTCAACTTCAAATGGAACTTATGCATATACCTCAACCTCCATTGGCGGTTGTATCTGTATTATAATAGGATTGAGCGCGACTGTGGGTTTATTAGAATCGTCACCCTCCTTGATATGGCGCGGTCCGTATAATTATGGCGCGGTCCGCATTCCTTGAACATGAGCTCTGGATTTTCCTGGACTTCTGCGGACCCCACAATTTTGAGTTAGGTTGCACTCTTGATTATGCGGCCGCATAAAAATGATGCAGTCCGCACATCTTGACTTTGGCCTTGAACCCAGCTCTCTGATTCTTCAGTCCTGCAGACCGCACAATAGTGGGTGCAACCACACTTGAAATCCTGCGACCGTACAATTTTGGTGCAGTCCGCACTCCTTCAGCTTTCCCAAATATCAACTCTCTGAATCTCGTCTATTGCGGTCCGCATAATAGTGAGTGCGGCCGCACATAGACTTCTACGGTCGTAAAATATTTTTTCGGTCCGCACCACTTTAGTTGCACAAATTTTAGTCTGAACCTTTCTTCTGCGGCCGCACTAAAATTATGTTGTTCGCACAGTTGCCCTTTTTGCCCTGTATTGGTTCTTGCTCAGTTTTGACTCTTTTATGAGTTGATTTTGATTCCTTTATCTCATATTGCAACATTCGTGTAAGAAAACATATTTCATTTGTTTTCGGGAATACCTTTAAGCAATTTTGACCTAAAACACAAGTAAAAGAGATCAAATTAGAGGTCAAAATCCCTACTTATCAATGCCTGAAGCTTTAATCGACTAAATATAAAAGGATTATTTTTGCACAATGCTTAAGAAAAAAATCCTCTATTTATCAAGTGCCAAACTCAATGAAAGGTTTGGTATATTTACAAAGTAAAAAGAAAGATAAAGAAGTTATGCATCATTGCCGCTAGAACCCGAATGGAGAGATGGATATACGTTTCCCCTGTAGAGGAAGGAGGATTCGCTACCAGTTCAAGACCTTCATCTTCTTCAGTCTCCCCTTTGGTTCCTGAGTACTCGGAACCAATACTCGAGGAGGTAATTGCAGCAGGTCGAGCAGGAAGGTTTTGACGAGCAGATAACTCCAGTTACCGGGCCCAGGCAATACAATCGTCTATAATGTCAATTCCCGCTTTGGCCTCCCCTAAGGTCTTTCTCTCAATATGATATATGGAATAGGTCTTCTCGAAGATGAGGGAATCCTCTTGATCTTGGAGTTTAGCCTGAATTTTATCGATGTTGGCCTGGAGATCTTCTCTTTTGGACTTCATGGAGCAAGGCGGGTGTTGAGCTCAACATTCGTAGTTAAGTGAAGTCGGTCCTGGTCCATGGCCCTCTTAAGCCTCTCTTCAATTTTGGCCCTCTTCTCCTTAGCAGCATTGGCCTCCTCGGCTTTGGAGCATAAGTTTGCCTTCAAATGATTGATTTGCTCCTCGAAGGCTGACTCGCACTCGACAGCGACGAGTACAACATCATGGAGCTCGGCCCAATTAGGCTTAGCCTCTTAAATCTTTTCATGTAATTGAGCATCATCTTGGCTATTGGCCATTTTATCTTGTTTGAGCTGCTGCAACCCAGCCTCAAGCTCACCTATCTCTGCAGTTTTGCCTCCAGCACCGAGAGACACGCATCAAGCTGGTTTCTTTCAGCTAAGAGTTAATCCCGCTCGGTAGCAAGTCCTTTTTTATCAAGGATCAGCCTCTGCACGCCCTTAGAAGAGAGAAGGTTGGTCTAAAAGAGAAGGTTGAAATTAGGATTAATATTGCAATATGTAAGTATAAAATAAAATGTAAGGAAACTAGCGTGATACCTACGCTGCATTATGCATGGACTTGTTTATTAGACACTCCGCAGAAAGGGAGCGCATTTCTTCTAATCTTTCACCGAAGTCAGTTTCTTCATATAATTGGCGAGCTTCACCGGCCTCAAGAGGACGTGACAATCCTATGAAATTGAAAGGGTGTCACTTCACCTCCCCTGGGGGTCTTGAGAAGGTATAGCGTAATTGCTACCCAAGTTTTGGTGGTCAGGAGACCGAGGAGAACATGTTCCCCTTTCTTGAATGGTATCGGTGGAAGAGATGTGGTCATTGCTGGTGGTGAAAGAGCAGATGGTGTCAATGGGCATGAACCCATCGGGGTGGAAGGTGAAGAAGTTGTGATGGCACAAGAAATGTTGATTGTTATTTTCTCAGTGGTCGGAGGTAGAATAGGACCAGGGTCCGAACTCCTTGGGCGGTTGACAATAATAGAGGCCAGGAAGAGAGAATTATCATTCTTGACCAAGCCCATCTCACCCCAAAGGGACTCAACTTCATCTGACATCGGGTTTTGAAGCTCTTCCGATAGAGCATCCGGTTGAGCTGATGAAGATATTTTTCTCTTTTAAAGGGAAGCCTCTTCCTTACTGGTCTCCCCTTCATCATCGAGGATCACTGCAGCCGGCTCGAATGGAGCTCTATTTTCCCTCTTCTCTTGATTCCCAGTTGAGGAAGAACATCTTCTCTTTTGTTTCTTGTTGTCAGGTTGGGGACTCATAGAGGAGGCACCTTCACCGGAGACTCGGGTAAATCCACGAGCTCTGCTTTGGCAAGGGTTTTTTCCAACACCCTCCTGGCGTCCACAGGGTTAACTAAGGCGTACACCTCGGGGTAGGTGACAAAGCCCTTCAGAAGTCCTGTATCAGGCCAAAAATAGAATTAGCAGTTTGTTTTTGAAGATACCTTATGCTTATGAAAGGGTAAGAAGGGCTTGACTTAACATGATGCTTGGCCTTCATACCGTATTTGGGGGCCATCTCTTTCCACCTTCGGGATTCTAGAATTGTAATTTTTAGAATTGTTTGAACCCATTGGTCCAGGACTTTGACCCTTGGAGGTTCCCAGTGGGTAGCTGAAACGAAGAAAATAGAAAATCAGCAAAATCGAAGATGATCTTTTCACGGTAAAAGGAAGTGATTGACTGAGAAGTTACGAAAGTGATTCCACGACTCAGAAAAGTTGGAGTTGTGATGGGGATGATGTCGCTGGTAGCAATGAAAATGAATTGTTCCATCCATCCACAATAATTATTGTCGTCTACGTTTGTGAGAATAGCATGGTGACCAGGCTTGCTAAGTAAAAATTTGTGAAATTTATGAAATTTGTAAAAGTGAATAAGTAAAAATGTTGAGTAGCAAGAAAGTTATAGACAACAAAAATCGTGGTCATGATTACCTCGAAAATCGACAAAAATATTTGCTGAATCATGGGGCGACACGTATTCGGGGTATTAAATGCAAGAAGGCGTGCGTCCTTTCAAGTGTCAGAGACTGTTCAGGAACTTTCCCGCCAAGAAAGAAATCTTCACCAACCTCCTGGTAACACTAAGATATGTCACCGGAAAGTAGGAGGACTATCTGTATGGGGTAAAATTGATATGTAACAGATGGTCAAATGGTAATACGGTACGTGGAACTGAAGATAGGCAAAGGATAAGTTAGGGAACAACCTATACCGGATACAACAAACGTAATCAATATCGGGTAAATTCCGAAGAGAGCGTAGTCGATGGGAGAATGTCAAGGGTTTGGCATCAGATAGCATTCGATGAGAGAGTATTCACCGACATTAAATGAGCGACTGTTGCAGAGAATATTTTCATTCATGGCCTGCCACTACGAGTTCATCGATGACTCTTTTATTATCATTAAGAGGAGTTTGATCACAGGATCTTATTTCCCTAGGTAAAGCTCTAAATAACAGGCTCAGCAGCCACTGTAAGGACATGAATTCTACATACAAAATCTTTATTTTCCTACTTTTGCTCTCAATTCAGTTGTTTTATTTGTACTCTATCGTTATTTTCAATTTTGCTCCCGGAGACACGTTTGGAGCCAAGCTCGTTATCTTTTTCAATTCCAATTGCTAATATTAATATTATTCTTGTCACTTTATCATTTTTGGGATCAAATCAATTCGCTTGTTTATTAATCACGTGGCAAATTTAATTGTACCGTATTGCGTGTAAACAAAAATATATTTTGAAAATGTTTTCGAAAAGAATAATTTTCTAGTGCTTAGTTTTTAAAGATATTTCCAAAGGAAAACATCCACTTATCTCACATTCTTGGTTGAGAACAAGGCCCAAAACTTATATTCTTTTAAAGCTCCTTTACAAGAAGTTGCATATAATATATTAACAGAGGATACGTCTACTCCAATTATTAATATCATCTTGACTCAGCTCAGTTTCATCATAGCACGATTTAAACTTGATCTATATAATTAAACTAGAAAAAGGTTTTAGTTTATGGTCTTTACCTCTTAGAGAAGGACGTGAGGCCCATTTGTAGTTATATGCCGTGGCAGAATTACATTAGTTCAAGTCATGATGCGATATTAGATTGTTGAGCTCAAAACCCAGAGACCAATCAAGGTCGAGATCGGTCAAGATCGAGACCAATCAAAATAGAGATCGAGCAAGACCCTTGGAAGTTTACCTAGCCGAGTAATGGAAAGCCAAAATATGCGTGATCGAGCAAGGCTCACGATGGAAATCTCGGCACCTATCAAGATGAGGCTGATTAATTAGCCAATCATGAGGTTTCTTACTGTATTTAGAGTTGTAACAAAAGTAGGACTCCCCTACTATATAAAGGGGGTCTGATCATTTGTAAAACCTAATACATTTATGCAATACGAAGCAATACACTATCTTCTTTTAGCTTTCAAAATTCTGTTACGTTACTATGCTCATAAACCAGTAGAATCTTCACTTGGTTCGAGGGTTATCTAACTCGAGGGCCAAAGATATATGATTCGTTTGGTTTGCATTTATTTCTTTTTACAGTTAATTTCAATATCAATTTATATATATTCTCAGTTTGTGCCAAGTTACACCACGTATCCTTAAAATCACGTATAAATTCAATTGTTATCCGTTTTTAGGATAACAGTTTGGCGCCCACCGTAGGGCTAAGGATAATAGTGATTGCCTGGTACTAACCTTCGTAACACACAATATTTCACACTTATTCTTGTGAGTATATTTGATTCAAAGATTACCATGTCAAACTCCCAAACAACACTCGTACACATGGACAATGACCTCGGTCATCAAGATGAAAAGGACAACATAGCCTCCTTAGGGAATGAAGTACCTCTAGTTGACCTTGATACACTAGTAATAGTTGTACATATGAATAAGACTCAAGTTAAACGTGTTTTAATTAATCCAGGTATTTCAGCCAACATCATTCGATCGAGGGTCGTAGAGCACCACGGCCTACAGAATCACGTTGTGCCCGCGACCCGAGTACTAAACGACTTCAACATGGCATGTGAAACCACAAGGGCAAGATAACGTTGCTAGTGAACATGGTCGGGACCATCTAAGAGATGATGTTCCATGTGATTGAAGGCGACATGAGGTATAACGCCCATTCGGAAGGTCGTGGACCCACAACATGAGGGCAGTTCCCTCGACCATTCACCAGGTTCTTAAATTCCCGACACCAGAGAGAGTCGAAATAGTCTATGGGAAGAAACCCGCCGCCAAGGAAATGTTTGCCATCGACAAAGTAATTCTGATATCGGTACTTTCATCGATGAAGGGGTCAAATTCGAAGGGAAAACAGGAGGCCAAATAGCAATCACATACGCCAGCCTCGACCCAACAAGAGAAGCAGGGGAATGATGAAGATGATGATTATGGGGTCCCTTTATATTTCATAGTCCATAATGACTCCGACGCCACTAAGTTAATGGTTGAAGAGCCAGAGCAAGTCATACTGATCGAGCATCTTCCCAAATGAAAGGTATACCTGGGCATGGGGTTAACTCCCGAGCTCAGGAAAAAACTTATTCAATTTTTTATAATGTAATGCCATTTGGATTAAAAAATGTTGGTGCCACATATCAACGCCAAGTAAACTGGATGTTCTAAGAAAAAATATGGAAATCTATAGAAGTTTACATTGATGACATGCTAGTTAAGTCCCTGCGAGCAGAGGACAATTTGAAGTATTTGCAGGAAACTTTCAGTATATTGAGGAAATACAACATGAAGTTGAACCCGAAAAAATGCGCGTTTGGGGTCAGGCCAGACAAATTGCTCGGATTCATGGTATCCAACAGATGAATCAAGATCAACCCCAACAAGATCAAATCTATCAAGGATATCACGGTAGTAGACAACGTAAAAGCCGTGCAGAGGTTAACGAGGCGCATAGCCACCTTGGGGCGATTCATCTCGAGGTCCTCCAACAAGAGCCATCAATTTACTTATTGATGAGGAAGAACAACAACTTCACATGAACTCCAGAATGTAAGCAGGCCTTGGAAGAGCTTAAACGGTACTTATCGAGCTCGCCGCTGCTTCACACGCCAAGAGCATGCAAACAACTTTACTTGTATTTGGCAATATCGGAGATAGCGTTAAGTGGAGTCCTATTCCGAGAAGAACGAGGATCACAATTTCTTATTTATTATGTTAGTAAGACCTTAGGTGAGGCCGAAACCAGGTATCCCCACCTAGAAAAATTGGCGCTCGCTTTGATAAGCGCCTCTAGGAAACTAAAACCATACTTTCGATTTCACCCCATATGTGTTGTAATGACTTATCCACTTCAAAATATTTTGCATAAACCCGAGCTTTTGGGACGGTCGGACAAATGGGCCGTAGAAATCAGCAGGTATGATATTGAATATTAACCCAAACAGCCATTAAGTCTCAAATTCTAGCAGACTTCGTGGCTGACTTCGTGTCGACCCTAGTACCCGAGGTTGAAAGAGAACTGTTGGTAAACTCACGTACGTGCTCGGGAATTGGGACCCTCTTTACGGACGCTACTTCGAACGCAAATGGGTCCGGACTCGGCATCATGCTAAATACATCTACAGGCAACGTGGTTAGATAATCTATTAGAACTGTAGAATTGACTAACAACGATGCCGAATATGAGGCCATGATTGCAGTTCTCGAACTATCCAAAGGCTGGGTAGTATAGGTGATCAAAACCAAGTACGACTCCCTCCGTGTGGTGAATCAGGTTAACAGAACCTTTG
Source organism: Nicotiana undulata (assembly GCA_005239495.1). Taxonomy (NCBI): domain Eukaryota; kingdom Viridiplantae; phylum Streptophyta; class Magnoliopsida; order Solanales; family Solanaceae; genus Nicotiana; species Nicotiana undulata. The sequence continues at coordinate 128,268 of ML294365.1, forward strand.
AAGTTAGAGAAGAACGAATGCAAAGATACCTGGATAAGTTACAAGTAACTTTACACCAATTTAAGAAGTGGACTTTGAAACATGTGCCTCGAGGACAACGAGCTCAATTCGAGGGTGTCATGCAGCTTATGAGGTCAATGGTTGAAGAAGGCCATGCCGAGATAAAATCTACAAGTTTGACATGGAAAAAGATGTGAAAGAGTTTGTTCGATAATGAGACAAATGCCAAAGACATGCACTGATGATTCACCAACCTGGGGAACTACTCCATTCGGTCTTGTCGCCATGGCCATTCATGAAGTGGAAAATGGACATCGTTGGCCCTCTTCCATGGGCACCAGGTAAAGCTCAATTTATTTTATTTATGACTGACTATTTCTCTAAGTGGGTTGAAGCACAGGTCTTCGATAAAGTTAGCGCGAAGGAAGTCATCGACTTCATTTGGTATAACATCATATGTCGATTCAGGATTCCATCCGAAATTGTGTGTGATAACGAAAAACAGTTCATCGGCAGCAAAGTAACCAAATTTCTTGAGGATCACAAGATCAAAATAATCCTATCAACACCTTATCATCCCACGGGAATGGGAAACACGAATATACCAACAAATCCATCATCCAAAATCTTAAGAAGAGGCTAACCTACGCCAAATAAAAGTGGAAGGAAATTCTACCCGAAGTTATTGACGCATACCGCACAACCTCGAAGTCCAGTATCGGGGCTACCCCATTATCATTAGTTTACGGCGTCGAAGCTCTTATACTTGTCGAAGTTAGAGAGACAAGTATCAGGTTCCGATATGCAACAAAGGAGTCAAATGGCGAGGCCATGAATACGTTCCTAGAATTATTGGATCAAAGGCGTAAAGCCGCCCTCGTCCGATTGGCCGCCCAAAAATAACAGATCGAGAGATACTACAATCAAAGAGCCAATCTTCGATATTTTAACGTCGGAGACTTAGTGATAAGAATAGTTACCTTCAACACCCGAAATCTGAACGAAGGGAAATTGGGTCCGAAGTGGGAAAGACCGTACCAAATTATCGAGGTCACCGGAAAAGGGTCCTATAAACTCGGAACGATGAATGGAGAACAAATACCGAGCAGTTGGAACGTATCTCACCTAAAACGGTATTACTGCTAAGGTACGACCCCTTTCTATTTCATTTTTTTATGCTAACACTTACATGTGGTCAACAAGAAACGACAATGGATTTTTCGGCAAACGGAACAAAGTATTTAAGTATGAAAGCACGTGTTGCACTCTTTTTCCCTTAGACCGGTTTTGTCCCAAATGGGTTTTTCGGTGAGGTTTCTAACGAGGCAACACTGAATCCTGCTAACTTAGAATCAAGTCGGGTTACGAATCGGCACCGAAGAACAATTCAATAATATCCAAGGTTCCTTTGCAATCAACCTCGAATATTGGGGGGCTAGCCTTGGATATGCGTTATCTTCGAATATCAACTCTAGCGAGGAAACTACTTTTTAAAGGGAGGGTCACGATAGATAGGATTTATTTTAAGGGTCAAACGGTCAAAACGAACTGTGCCCACATAGATTGCTTGAACCCTGAGGTAAACATGTATGCATGTACGACTGTTTTGATCATGAATAAAGAGAAGTACTTTCCTTGCAAACACCTTACGTTTCAAAAAAATTTCTTCTTCACATCTCTTAAAGAACTTAGTACTTCCAAAAATAATGAGCCCAAGGGAAATACTTAACCGGAATACGAATGACCACTCCTTCACATGGGGAGTGTCGTCCAGCTAAACAGCCCAAGTCATCGGACCTCGGGGAAAAATAACCTAATAGGAAATTCCCCAGTTTCTAAAGGCCACGGCCACCCCACTCGGGTACTATTATCCTAGGCAAGCTCGGATGAAATGGGAAAACAAGCCCAATGGGTGACAACCGAACTAAAAGGCTATGGCCAATTTAACACGGCTCGGAGACGTCCGAAACCCGTAACAAAAATAGGCCTTCGAAAAAGATAAAATTCTTTCACAAGCAGTTCTAAAGGCTACCCTCAGCAAAGTCATAAACTTAAGATATTTTGAGGAAAAACTTTGGTGACATCAAACTCAAATAATGCCTCAACCTAGAAAGGCAATAAAGGCAAGGTTTGTTCAAACCCTCGAACACAACCTTATTGTTTCATGCTAAGGTATTTCAACCTTTGTGAATACAAATAATAAAGCAGAAAAATTTAAGAGCTGAAAAGGAAAGATTATATTTAAATAGAATATTTTTTTACAAATTCCAAAATGGCCTAATCCAAAAAATTACAATGGCCAAAACGGCCTCAGAAAAAGTGCAAAAGAAAAACCAAAATATAAAGTCCTAAGTGGCTTGGTCTTCATCGAAGGTCGAATCCCCATCCTTGGGATCTTCCCCGTCTTTGGATTCACTTAAGCTCTCGGAGTCTTCCTCAGGGAAGGCCATCCTCCGGGCCCTGGCTTCCTCTGCTTTGGAATTTTCAATTTTGGCCATAATATCGAAGCCTTGGGCATGAACTCTCTCGAAGGAATCCCTCTGAGTTTTCCATTTTGCATGATCCACCATGCTCTTAGCCTTAGCCTGGATGGCCTCGACATCGACCTTAAACTAGGCCAATTAAGCATCACCTTCGGTGTTGGACACATCCACCACAAATATGGCCACTTCCAATTCGTCTGCCAAGCTTGTCGTATCATAAACAGCCAAATCCAACAGAAACTATTTCTCCTTGATATTTTTGACCTGCACCGAGGCCTTTTGTTTTGCAGCTTGGAGTGGGTCTCGGCCGACCCCAATTATGCTTGGACGGTTTCCTTTTTGAGGCTAGGATTTCAATATTCATCTTGGATTCTTCAACCTCGCCCTGTATGGCATCTACCTGCGTCTAGATTCGTCCGATCTGTTCGAGCCTTTGCCGGACCTATAAAATTGGATCGTTAGTCGTTATCTCCAATTCGTCTTCACTATAATGAAGCGCTCAAAATACCTACTCGTCTATCTCGGTATGTTCATCCCGAGCTGTTACTAAATTGGCCTGAAGCTTCTCACTGAGAAGCTTGTATGTGTCACTTTTCTCAGTGAGGTCCCGAACCTCAGCCTTGTGCTCCTCCCGAATTCTATGGAAAGCCTTGTGATGCAACACCGAATCCTGAAAGCAAAGAAGAATATCTTATAACTATCTAATACTCTAAGTTCAAAAGAAATAATGGAGAGACTCTCGAAGTTACCCGATTCAGAGCATGGTGGGCCTCATTAAGCAGGCAAACGACTCCCACTGCATTCATCATGGCTTGGTCCTCCTCGTCCACTAAGAATCTAATTTAAATAGCAATCCCCCATGTGGGGAGAGAAGACCTAAGCATCCTCTGGGACAGAAAGCACTTTATATCGCATGTGGCTGGGTTTAACACTTAGGTCGGTAATCGGTTCACTAGTCTTGGGCTCGATGAAGACCCAGTAGTGTGTGATGACAGTACTTTCTTCGGCACCAATAAATCACAAAACACGATGACATCCTCCGAGGTAGAAGACTCAAGCCCATCCAAGAAGTCATGGATATCAGTTGCCCCCTGAAGACCCTCGTAAGAGCGACCTTCCAACATATTGGTCTCACGAATCATAGCATTCAAAACCTGAGGGGATCTGAAAATATCGATCACTCCGAGCTCATCCCTCTGGACCTCTTTCGCTTCTCGGGTAGCCTCACCCTAGGACTCTCACTCGGAGTAGGGTCTCTGTGACACCATGCCATTGACCTATTGCGTGAGTTTCGAAATTGGGTCCGGTATTTGGGCCACAACTGCAACACCAAATACATTGATAAGGAAAGAGATGGGAAGTATAACAGCGAATTGAACATTCAAATGAAGTACTACTTACGATTCATGTTCCACTTCTCAAGGAACGACATGTACGCAGCAAGGATCAGGTCTGAAGTCTTTATTCCGACAAATCGACCCATCCAGCGTAGATCTCGAGATTCATTTCTGCTGGAGAACGGGGCCCTGCTGGCTCGGCGGGGAGCTTGATTGATCCTCCTCGATAGAACCGAGGTTTGTAAAGGCGCATAAGGTGATCGATGGTGAAAGGACATCCCTCGATTTTACATATGAAGAATCGGAGGAGAATCACTATTCTCCATAAGAAAGGATGGATCTGGCTGAGGGTCACATCGTATCTCTTGCTAAAGGTGATGATGACAGGGTCTAAAGGACCCAATGTGAAGGGGTAAGTATAAGCACTTAGAAACCCCTCCACATGAGTAGGTTGGTGTCCATCTTGGGCTTGCGAGGCCTCATCGTCGGTCATTTCTTTTCCGAGCCCAGGGGATTCGGTGCCCTTTTCCTCATATTATTTTTAGCCTATTGTGGATCATGTGGTTGGGGAAAGACTTATTCATCACCAGATGGGGGTCTGATTGCAACTTCCTTCTCGAGACCTACAAAATAAAAAAGATAAGTTCTAGAGGAAGCCCAAGCGATAACCACTCCGAGAAAGAAACTTAACATAGTTGCGGTCCTCCCATCGGCCCTTCGACAACTCCATCCAAGAAAGCTCGGAGTAGGGTCTCTGTGACACTAGAAGCTCGACCCATTGCTTGACTTTCAAAATTGGGTCCGGCATCTGGGCCATAACTACAACACCAGAAACATACATGAGGAAAGAAGATAGTAAGTAAAACAGCAAATTGATCATTCAAATGAAGTACTACTTACGATTCATGTTCCACTTCTCGAGGAACGACATGTCCACAACAGGGATCAGGTCCGATGTCCTTCTTCGGACAAATCAGCCCATACAGCACATATCCCGAGATTCGTCTATGTTGGAGAACAAGGTCCTACTGGCCCGGCCAACAAGCTTTATCAATCCTCCTCGATAGAGCTAGGGACTGTAAAGTCGCATAAGGTGATCGAGGGTGAAAGGACATCCCTCGATTTTGCTTGTGAAGAATCCGAGGAGAATCACTATTCTCCAGAAGAAAGGATGGATGTGGCCGAGGGTCATGTCGTATCTTTTGGAAAAGGTGATGAGGATAGGGTCTAAGGGACCCAATGTGAAGGGATAATTGTAAACACATAGAAACCCCTCCACATGAGTAGTTTGGTGTCCCCCTTGTGCTTGTGATGCTTCCTCGCTTGTCTTTTCTGTTCCGAGCATAGGGGACTCGGGGCCCTTTTCCTCTTATTCTCTTTAGCCTGCTTCGGAGCAGGTGGTTGGGGAAAGACTTATTCGTCACCAGATGGGGGTCTCATTGCAACGTCCTTCTCGAGTCCTACAAAAGAAAAAAAATGAGTAAGTTCTATAGGAAGCCTATGCGATAACCGTTCTGAGAAAGAAACATACCATGGTTGCGGACCTCACATCGACCCTTCGACAACACCATCTAAGAACGCTCGGAGTAGGGTCTATATGAAACTAGGCCCTCGACCCATTGCTTGAGTTCGGAAATTGGGTCTGACATCAGGGATACAACTTCAACACGAAAAACATAGATGAGGAAAGAAGATAGGAAATAAAATAGCAAATTGAACATTCAAATGAAGTACTACTTACGATTTATGTTCCACTTCTCGGGGAACGGCATATCCGCAACAGGGATCAGGTCGGATGTCCTTATTCGGAAAAATTGAGCCGGAAGTCAGTCAGCATGTGTAGTTTAGCTTATCTATCAATGGGAGAGCGACCCTTGGCTTTGGATGTTCAGGCATTAGCCAATCGATTTGTCAGATTGGAGGTTTCTGAGGGTGGCAGTGTTTTGGCCCATACCGTCGCTCGTTCTTCATTATATGATCGCATTCGCGCCAGGTAGTATGAGGATCGTCATTTATGTACTCTTAGAGATCCGGTTCGGCACGGACGTGCCAAGAAGGTCACAGTTGAGGCTGAGGGAGTTTTGAGGTTGCAGAGACGTATATGCGTTCCTGATGTCGATGGCTTTCGTGAGTTAATATTGTAGGAGGCCCACAGTTCCAGGTATTCCATTCATCCAGGCGCCGCGAAGATGTACCAGGACTTGCGACAACATTATTGGTGGCGTAGAATGAAGAAGGAT